>PVJS01000423.1:0-132260 GCA_004027185.1 Glis glis
CTGTATATCATTGACTGTGTTCTCAGTTTTGAATGAGCTGTCTTCCAGGAGTGATACTCTATTTTCCATGTGGTCGAGCCTACTAGCGTTGGTTTCTATTGCAGTCTTTAATTCGTTTATTGATTCCTTCATTTCGTTCAGAGTTTCTTTCTGATTCTTCCTTAGAGCCTCAACTTCCTCCTTCATCTCCTCTATGCTTACTTTGAGGCCTTTCATCATTCTGAAGATCAAAATTCGGAATTCTCCATCTTGCATTTCCTGCAGGTCAGAGTCAGTGATCTCACTTGTTGATGCATTGTGGATGTTTCCTGTTTCCTCACTGTTCTTCATTCTTGCATTTTCGGTGTTTTCCATTTTGTGTTTCTGTTTCCTCCGCATCATTTTCCTTTCTGTGTATGAGACCTCTTGATGGCTCCTGTAGTCCCAATTGGGTTAGTATGCTGCAGGCTGTGGATCCCTCTCGTCCGGTTGGCTGGGGCGTGGTACTGTGTGTGGAGGGGTACGCAGGGTCCGGAGCTCAGGTGTTGTCACGTGAGGAGCAATTCGAGGCGCGGTGTTGGGTGCGAGTACTGATGCGCGGGAGATGGTGCCGGAAGGTGCCCTGTTTCCAAGGCACAGGTGCTGGGGGTCGCCCGGGCCCCTATGGATGCACACGCGTTCCGGGTCTCGGGCAATGTCGCCGGAGGGTGCCTGGGCTCTGATTCGCTGTGCTGAGGATTTCAACGGGCCCGTGGGGGGTGCGGGCTCCAGGTATCAAGTAGGGGTGCCTAAGGGTGTGCAGGTTCTGTGGCGTGGCGCAGAGGATCGCACGTGGGTCCCAGGGGGGAGCGTGTGCTCCTAGATCTCAGGTGTCAGTGCCAGGGTGTGCCCTGACTCACTGACAACCCGGAGAGTGGTGCGGGTCTTGGGTGGTGGCGTCGGAGGGTATCCAGGCTCTGAAGCGTAGCACAGAGGCTCCTGGCACAGGGGCTGCCGAGGTGGCGCAGTGGGTGTCAGCGTTACACCGAGGCCTGGAGCAGAGGCTGCCGAGGTGAGGCCAAGGCTTGGGGCCGGTGCAGCGGCCACCGAGGTGATGCTGAGGCTGCCGAGGTGGCTCAGAGGCTGTTGGGGTGGCGCGGAGGCCTGGGGCAGGTGCAGAGTCGGCCGAGGTGACACGGTGTGGGTGGATCCGAGGCCCGGAGCAGGTACAGAGGATGTCAAGGTGACAGGCGGGGACGCTGGGGTCTGGTACCTGGCTCAGGGTCCACCGAGGTGGCACAGAGGCTGCCGGGGCTGCGCGCGCGGGGACGCGGGGGGGGGCTCCGGAACCTGGCGCACGGGGTCTGCCCAGGTGGCACACGCAGGGACTGCCGGGGCGACCGGCGCGGGGACGCCAGGGGGGGGGTCCGGTACCTGGCGCACGGGGTCCGCCCAGGTGGTGCACGCAGGGACTGCCGGGGCGGCCGGCCCGGGGACGCGGGGGGGTCCGGTACCTGGCGCACGGGGTCCGCCCAGGTGGCGCACGCAGGGACTGCCGGGGCGGCCGGCCCGGGGACGCGGGGGGGTCCGGTACCTGGCGCACGGGGTATGCACAGTCACTTTCTAATTTTCTCCAAAGAGGTAGCTGCTTTGGAATGTCCTAGACTTTAATGTCTGGATTTCCAGGTGGGAAAGAACCCTTTTAAAAATTTTATGTTATGTTGGGTGTGGTGGTGCACGCTTGTTATCCCAGTACTTGGGAGGCTGAGACAGGAGGATCATAGTTTCGAAGCTAGCCTCAGCTACTTAGTGAGGCTCGCGTCAACTTAGGGAGACCCTGTTTCCAAATAAAAAATAAAATAGGGCTGGGGGTATAGCTCAGAGGTAGACTGCCTCAGGGTTCAATCCGCAGCACACCCCCAAAAAATTTTCTTTTGTTGTTAATCTTTAGTTTCACTGCATTGTGATCAGAGAGTTTTTTACATTAGTTATATTTTATGGAACACATGGATGTTTTCTTTATGATCTACTATATGCAGGCCAGAACTATGGTAAGGCCAATGAAGAACCCAGGTTGTAAAATGTAAGGAGGCACTTGATTTCATGTGCTAGTGCTGAACTTGTAACAAGGATTTAGACTCTTCACGTGGGCCTGCAAATGTACAATGGGTAACTAAAAGGACAAAAACCTCGGCATCTCTGCCTCCATGTTGCATCTGTCTCATTTGCTCTGAG
This sequence comes from Glis glis, assembly GCA_004027185.1. Classification (NCBI taxonomy): domain Eukaryota; kingdom Metazoa; phylum Chordata; class Mammalia; order Rodentia; family Gliridae; genus Glis; species Glis glis. The sequence goes on from PVJS01000423.1 coordinate 2,194, forward strand.
TCCCCTCGGATTACAGGAACAGCAAGTCTGATCTGTAAACATCTTGTGACCACCCCTCAGGCAATAGCAACTTTCTTATCTCAGACAAGGCCCCCCTTGAGACTCAGTCCTAAAATGTTGATCAACCAGATCACAGTTTGATCATGACTGCTTAACTCTGCACATTTCTAGTCCCCCTTGTATATATAACCTAGAAGTTCATGTCAGTAACCCCATATATAGTGGGATAATAGTAATAATCCCATAATAAATAAAGGATAATGACCCAGGTCTCCCTGTCTTCCCAGTGTAGTTATATTGATTAAATTTCCTTTCCTGCATTCACCCTTACCTTTTCCATTTGGTTTATGGAGAAAGTGGCTAGACCTGACTTGTTGGGACTACTGTAATTGGGCCTCTGGCCTAGGAATCTGGTAACAACCTTAAAGTGCCAGGCGTGGTGGTGCACGTCTGTAATCCCAGTACTTGGGAGGCTGAGACAGGAGGATTGCAGGTTCAAAGCCAGCCTCGGCAACTTAGTGAGACGCTGTTGCCAAATAAAAAATAAAATAGGGCTGGAGATGTAGCTAGGAGGTAGAGTGCCCCTGGATTCAACCCCCAGCACCACAAAAAAACAAAACAACTTTAGAGTGGGTGTCTCAAATTCTGTACTCTGGGCACTTCACTTGCTCTGTCCCAGTCTCAGCGCTGTAGCCTTTCATCAGTTTTGTGAATGTTATGTAGCATATGAAAAGAAAGTGTTCAAGTATAAGAGTACAGTGGGTTACATCCTGACAGGCCCCTCCCTCACAGTTGAAAGTGCATTTAATACACCTAACCTATGAAACCTCATTGCTTAATAACGCAGTACACTGTAGGGCATTGGTTGTTTACCCTAGTGATCTCATGGCTGACTGGGTATCATGCTATATATCATGCATACAGCATTCACACCATTGTAACAAAGTTGAGATATTCTAAGTTTGAACCATTGTAAGTCAGAGACCATCTGTATAAAATTGTGTGTGTGTGTGTGTGTATGTAAGTTGGTGTGTGTATTCATCCATAAGATCTACCTTATTAACTACAATGTTTTGGTTTTCTATGCACTTATTTGTTTGTCCACTTGATCTCTCTGTACAAAGAATGAATAACATTAAAGTTTCTTATTAGCATGTTTTTATCTATGATTCCTTTTATTATAGTTTTTGCTTCATAAAGATGATTTCTGTGTTATTTGGAATATATATATATATAAATAAATATATATATATTATATATATAAATATATATATATAAGTATATATATATTTATATGTAAAATCGTAACACTTGTATTTTGACTGTAAATTGTGGCTTTCAGTATTAAGAAGTTTTTCTTTTGTCATGTAATTGTTTTTTGCTCAAATTCTACGTTACCTGATATCTTTTCCTATTCCTGCTTTCTCATTATTTCCATTTGCCTGGAATACTTTTGTCCCTTCTAAATTTTCTGAATCACTTTGTTTTTTAAATGTGTTTTCTGGAATATGTAGTCATAATTTGGTCTTGCTTTATAAGCAAAATGGGTGAGTTACATCTGTTTACGTGCAGTGACCCCTTCTCATAAAGACGTACATTTGCTAGGATTTTCAGGGTTTCTCCCTTTTTTTCATTTATAGTTGTTTTGAGATTTGGGCTTTTCCTGTTTTAATTTATGCTAAAGTGTGGTTTTATGTGACTGTATTTGTTCTCCTTGCTTTTCTGAACTACTTTTGCAGAATATGTGGATAATATAGGGATATAGAGTATCTGCCCTTGTCTTAAGCACTTGTAAGTTCCCTGTATCTGCTTTTTAGATTCTAAAATCTTTGTGACTTTGCTAATTACATAGATCAAAGTTGAGTGGCTTTAAAAAAATCATATTCATTAAACCTAAGGTTATATTTTGAGATAAAGCTTTTGATCCACATTACTTAGAAAAGAAGTGCTTTAAGCAGAAATATATATTACTTACGTCAGGTTTTATGGACTATTAATTTACACTGTTAGTGGCTACAATTCTAGAATCATAAATCTGTAATGGATTTTGAGAGTCAGTCTTGCCCATCCCTTTGCTTTTAGATGGGTATACTATTGAACTATTCAGGACAGGTAGTTTTTTAATCTTTACCCTGCCCAGGAGCCCCAGTCTAATCTTTAATCCCATCATGGTCCCATAATTTGGCCATTTAGAATCTTTTCTATTCCTCCTGTTTTGGGCTTCTGCTGCATAATGATATAAAGTTCAGCATTATATCATTACTTGAAGACAATAACTTGATCCTTGGTTTTTTGTTGTTTAGTGCTTTTACAAAATGTGTAGTGGGCTTGGTGCTGCATGACTGTAATCTTAGCTCAAAAGGCTGAGACAGGAGGATTGCAAGTTCAAGGCCAGCCTGGGCAAGACTGTTGTCTTAAAATAAAGGCTGGGAATATGGTAGAGTGTGCAAGGCTCTGGGTTCAGTCCCCAGTACTGCCACCTCCTGAATGTGTATGTATATAAAGCAGCTTTCATTCCTTTAGTTTTTCTTTAATATAAATAATTTTCTATCTAGTTAATCACTTTGATAATTTCTCTGATTCCTATTCAGTTTATCCAGATCATTTATAATGTGCAATTGACCCCTAGTTTAAAATAAATAAAATTATTTTATTTTCTTTATTTTAAACAAGCAACATAATAATCAATGTAAAATCTAGCAGAAGGAGTAATTCACAGGATTTGCATGATTTTTTAAAAATATTCTACAATTGTGGTGGTGTTTTTTCCATGGTAGTTCTGATTTACTTATTTGTATATCCAACTATATCACCAACCAGGGCTATTTTTAATCATTTACTAAAGTAATCATAATAATTGCAGCTTCTCTTTATTCAGAGTTTGTGATTGGTCAGAGACTATCTGTGGAAAAATGGTCTTGGTATGGAAATAAAAAGTATAAATCATATGAAGCAGAGGGTACACATTTACTTACAGATGATGTCTATGATAAATAGATATTAATCTGCTAGATATTAATCGTTGCTTTGGCAGTTGCTTTAAATATTAATTATATACCAGTCCTTTGTTTACTGAAGTGATTTCTTTCCTTTTTTGGGGGGTGGTACTGGGATTAAACCCAGGGACACTACCACCTTGCTACATTTCCAACCCTATGTATTTATGTATTTACTTATTTATTTATTTTTGTGTTGCTGGGAATTGAACCCAGGGGTACTCTACCTCTGAGCTACACCCTAGCCCTTTTTATTAATTTTTTTAGTTTTCTTTTTTTTTTTTTTAAATTTTTGGTACTGGGGATTGAATCTAGGGGCATTCTATCTCCAAACTATAACCCCAGCCCTTTTTATTTTGTATTTTGAAACAGGGTCTCACTAAATTGCTGAGGCTGACCTCAAACCTAGGATCCTCCTGGTCTCCGCCTCCCAAGTACTGGGATTACAGGCAAGCATCATTTAGGCCAGGCTGCCTTTAGAGTGTTGTGACCTCAGGAAGCACATTCTGATTGAGCAGATAAGATATGCTAATAATGCCAAGTTATAAATAACAAGTGCCAAATGAATTATATTTTAGATAAGCGAAGAATATGTATGTATGTATGTATGTATGTATGTATGTATGTATTCTTGTAGTACTGGGGATTGAACCCAGGTGTATTCTACCTCCAAGATACACCCCCAGCCCTATTTTCTTTTTATTGTGAAACAGGGTCTCACTAGGTTGATGAGAGTCTCACTACTTGCTGAGGCTATCCTCGAACCTGTGATCCTTCAGTCTCAGCCTCTGAAGTACTGGGATTACAAGCATGCACCACCATGCCTGGCAAGACTTTTTAAAAGGAGGAGATTGAGGGCCCCCATCCTGCCAAACCTGATTAGCATAAAGTTTTCACTATGAGATTAATCAGTTGATCATCAGAGATACTTCGCGTTTTAAGGTTATGGCTTAACACCTATCATTCCTTTAGAAGAGAATGTAAATTATGTCCTTTTCAAATGTTCATTTATTTCAGATGAAAAGCTCATGAGATATTTCATAGAATACAACATGATGTCCTGCATTAGATCTGTAGCCTTATAGAGCAAGAGTTGCAGTGTGCCTTGATAGCATTTGATAAATGACAAAGTTTGTAAGTTGTATGGGTGTGAGGTGGCTTCCAAACTGAACTACTTTCTGATGCCTTAACACATTCAGTACTTTATACCCAAAGCCGGTTGTTTAGACTGTTCCCTATGCTTATTAAAATCTTACCTACCAGGTTTTTCTCTACATGTATATTCTCTGGTAGTCCTGGACAGACTTGACATCTCATCCTCTCAATGCTCACAGCTTCCTGTTGCAGAAGAAGCAATTTGTGTTATATTTCAGTTATATGTGAACTGCAGCCTAGCTGCCTTAAATCTAAATATTAATGATTGGATCTGCCACTTTGCATAGCATAATGCCTGGTGTTGAACAGGCATTCTGTAGAATGATCGTCTAATTCAGTGAAATAAATGAACGATAGATTTGTAATGTCTTTTTTGGGTTGTGGTTTTTAGGTTAAAACTTCAACAACAAATTATGAATGTTGAAAATGCAGAGAAAGAAAAAAATGAAAATTCTGATCTGAAACAGGTATGATTTTAGTAAACATTTCACTTTTATTTTTAAATGCTTCTTTAAATCTGTGTTTTCCATAGTAATTGGAATTTCACATATCAGTATTATGATAATTGAACTTGTTTATGTTGATATGTAAAGATAAAATGTTTCAACTTTATTGTTTAATGTAGTAAGCTTTTGCTAGCTACCATTTTTCTTAATATATGTATATGTTGTGCCCCACAATAATAACTTTAAAAGGACAGTATTTTGATATTCTGAATTTTAAAAATTGATTAGAAACATTATCCAGGTTTTGAGTTACTTGAGTAATTGGCTTATAACTTGATAGTAATTACATGAAGTAATTCTCGCTTTATCCCGTCTCAGTCAACATTCTCACTGCAGACGACTGACCACACAACTTAGAGGAAGGGAGATTTATTTGCTCAGTTTTTTTTTTGAGATCTTGAAGTTTGTCCAGGTCAGGTTGGGAGCTCAGGCCATGGCAGTGGGAAGCAGATAGAGGGGGAGAGCAAGGCTTTGCTCTCACATCATAGAGGCCGGAAACAGAGAGAACAAACAAGGGGATTCAGAAACACCAGCAGCCCAAGGCCACACCCCCAGGGGCCACCTTCTCCAGCCACACCCCACCTGCATAGGTTATTGCCTAGTAAACCCATCACAGTGGATTTACACACTAGTGAGATTACAGCCCTCATGACTTAATTATATCAAACCTGAACATATAGAGCTCTTCATGGGACATTCTACGTCTAACCATAGCAATTCATCTGAGTGGTATTTATGGAAAGAAATATATGTGTATATATATTTTTTTAATTTTAATTTTAATTCTTTTGTTACTGAGGCTTGAACCCAGGGCCATTGTACCTACAAGTTACACCCCCTGACCTTTTTATTTTCTATTTTGAAACAGGGTCTGGCTAGGTTGCTGAGAGTCAGTCTCACTACACTGCTGAGGCTATCCTTGAACCTGTGATTCTCCTGTCTCAGCCTTCCAAGTACTGGATTAGAGGTGTACGCCACCATGCCTGGCAGAAATATGTGTTTTAATTCAAGTTATCTGGGTTCAGGAAAAATGTATATTAACATTGAACAAAATCTAGAAGTCTTCTTTTCTGAATTCTATCTTCTTCCTGGTTAAATGTTTTTTTCCCCCTATAGATTTTGAAGTAGTGAGGATTCCACTTTTAGAATTTATGCTTGCATGTTAGCTGGTACTGCTTTGCATATGCAGTTATTAGTTTCTCTGTCTTTACAAGAAGGGCATAATGTTTGATTCTCTGAAAAAGAAGTTATCTAATATCATTGGCATTGGGTTTCTGTCTTCCTATGAATATAGGGAGGTATTGAGCTCTTTGAAGGTTGCTTATTCAGGAAACTATAATATAGATTTAATGTTTGCCACTCCAGTTAAAAATGAAGAGTAAACAGTTTTACATGAAGAAATTCATTCTAAAATGCAAATCTGAGCCAGGTGTGGTTGTATATACTTGTGATCCCAGTACTTGGGAGGTTGAGACAGGAGGATTGCAGGTTTGAGGTCAGCCTCAGCAACTTAGTAAGACCCCATTTCAAAAATAAAAAAGGAAGGGCTGGAGGTGTAGCTAAGAGATAGAAGGTCCCTGGTTCAATCCCCAGTACCACAAAAATAAAATACAAATCTGAGACATGCCATTTTACTTAATTCTGCTAACAGTTGATCTGTGGACATACAGAGTCCTATCTTACTTGGCTTTACTGCCATTAGGAAATAATAGATTATTTCCCATTTAATTTATTGCATAAAGAATCTTACTTTTGTTTCTCATGATGGGTTCTTATTCTTGACTCTTGACTCTATTTGTTCCAACATGTCTCTCAGAGAATGGCTGAAGAGAAAGAAAATGGAGAATCTGTGTTTGTGGTAATGGGGATTGAAGCCATGGGCATTCTACCTCTGAGCTTCACCCCCAGCCCTTTTTATTTTTTTGTTTGGAAACAGGGTCTCACTAAGTTGCTAAGAGTCTCATTATGTTGCTAAGACTATCCTTAAACCTGTGATCCTCCTGTCTCGGCCTCTTAAGTACTGGGATTACAGGCATGCGCCACCATGCCCGGCTGAGAACTTTTACTGTTCATTAATTGTTAAAATGGCTTGTGAGTAGTCATAACTGTCCCAAGTGAAGAGTATTTAGATACAACTTAGAAGCAGCATGAGTCTTTCTAGCCTGTTAATCTTTAACTACATAATTATCTCTACTTTTCATGAGAAAAATATTCCCAGATGAAGGTAAATTGGGAGTGACATTATATGGTTTTATATATGGCTCTAGAAGCCATTCATTAGATTTCTTGAAGCACCTTTCTTCTGCCCAACACTGGGCAGTAGAAAGCTTGGAAACAGAGTGAGAGTGACCCTTCCTGTATTTATACCCAACAATTCCTGACTGCTCACAGAGCAGACCTCCTAGAAGGGTAGTTGATACATTAGGTATGTGGAGGGGAGAACAGGTTTCTTCAGCTGCTTTCCCAGTTGACTTGTTTTTAAAATTGTTTCTCTCCTAGAAGGCTAGGGGAAGGCTAGAGTGATGGGAGACTCACTAATTGTTGAATTCTCTTTTCTCATCTCCTTGCTCTCCTGATAACCCTTCTCCCCACTCCCAATACCTCTGCTGCTCTGCTTATTTTGGGAAGCAAAGAAGAGATTGAGTGACTGAGGAATATATGGTTAGTGGTAGTCTCTGGTCATAGTAAGAAATGATCCTGGCTGCTGCTTTTATTTCATTTAAGGGCATCCTCGAGGGCACACAGCTGGGTGGGGCATTTGTGAGGGGAGGTGCTTAGTGGTCCACTTCTCTCATACCTGACTGCGTTTGGTTAGTAGCTGTATGTTTCTCTTTTTTTCTTTCAAGCAAATAAGTAGTTTGCAGATCCAGGTGACTTCACTGGCCCAGTCAGAGAACGAATTGCTGAATTCAAACCAAATGCTGAAGGAGATGGTCGAGAGATTGAAACAAGAATGCCGAAATTTAAGAAGCCAAGCTGAGAAAGTGCAACTAGAAGTTGAAAAGTAGAGTTTGCTCTGTTTTATGTACAAACTATTGTTTTCTTTCTGATATATAATACATAGTTATTTCAGTGATGATTCCAGTGTTGAAGGTACTTGTGATAGTGTTCAGTGGTCTTAGGTAATTTGCTTTCCATTTCTCTAAAATGAAATCTATAGACTCTTGAGTTGTTTAAAAGAAAATTTAGACAAGGAGAAAAAAGACATTTTAAAATTCTGCCTGAAAACAGTATTTTAAAAACTCTTGAAGAAAAACTTTTTTGTGTGTGGTATTGGGGATTGAACCCAAGGGCATTCCACCTCTGAACTGCACACCCAACCCTTTTTTTTTTTTTTTTTTTGCAGTACCGGGGATTGAACCCAGGGGCGTTCTACCTCCGCGCTATACCCCTGGCCCTATTTTTTATACTTTATTTTGAAATCGGGTCTCACAAATTTGCGGAGGGCCTCACTAAGTAGAGAGGGAGAGGCAGGGGGAGAGAGAGAGAGAGAGAGAGAGAGAGAGCGAGAGAGCTGAGGCTGGCCGCGAACCCGGATCCTCCAGTCTCCGCCTCCCAAAGTACTGGGATTACAAGCGTGCACCACCACGCCTGGCCCTATTTTATTTTTCGAAACAGGGTCTCGTTAAGTTACCACGCACTGGCCTTGTACCTGCAATCGATCCTCCTGTCTCAGCTTCCCAACTACTGAGATTACAGGTGTGCACCACTGCACCTGGCTTAAAAAAAAAAAACCTCTGATTTATTAAGCAAACCAAAATATTTTTTCAAAAATCTCTTCTTCAGAATATCAGAGAGTGAAATGACTTGCTTGTAGGTTTGGTATTTTTGTGTGTGTATGTGTGCAAAACTTTCTAGAATTAAAACCAGTATTTTGAATTTTCCCTTTGGAAAGCTAATTTATTTGTATACATTTTTTGCCTTGAAATTTATTAGTAGGCCAGGTATGGTGACGCACGCTTGTAATCTCAGTACTTGGGAGACTGAGACAGGAGGATCGCAGGTTCGAGGGTAGTCTCAGCAAGTAGTGAGACTCTCATCAACCTAGTAAGACCCTGTTTCAAAATAAGAAATAAAATCGGGCTGGGGATGTAGCTCGAAGGTAGAATGCCTCTGGGTTCAGTCCCCAGTACCACACACACAAAAAAATGTATTAGTAGTAGACAGTACAGTAAACTTGTAGGGAAAATTGTTTTGGTTTATGTTCAAGGTCTTATTTTATCTGGAAAATTTTTAGAAGTGGTAGATTAGAGCTGGAGATATAGCTCAGTGAGTTCTTGCCTACCCTGCACAAGGCCCTGGTTCTATTTCCAGCACTGCGGTAACTAACTAGATAGATAGATGTGGTAGAACATTTACTGTTTTGTATTTACTTTGACTTTAATAACATGTTTTATTATGAGGTAGTATTTCTATCTGTAGAACATGATCATCTTCAAATTTGTTCTTAAGTCTTATTAAAGAAAACCTTTTTTCTTAAGTTTTTGTTATTTCATATTTTAAGGCTTGTCCATGTTTTCATATATTAAGTTGAATTTCAGGGAAAGGAAATAAGAAAGATGTATGGCCATAATTTGTTTTGACATTCCAGAAGGCTTAACTTATTTTGCGAAAAATAGAACTTTTTATCGTGGAATCCTCAAGTGTTTGATTAAAGTGAGCTAAAGAATTTTAGTGACAAATGTAGCTAGCAAATTTCAGTAATTCATTGTTGGTTTCTGAATGTTATTCATAGGGTTGTTTTTTTTTTTTTGGTACTGGGGATTGAACCCAGAGGCATTCTACCTCTAAGCTACACCCCCAGCCTGATTTTTTATTTCTTATTTGGAAACAGGGTCTCACTAGGTTGCTGAGAGCCTCACTAAATTGCTGAAGCTGGCTTTGAACCTGTGATCCTCCTGTCTCAGCCTCCCAAGTACTGGGATTACAAGTGTGCGCCACCATGCCTGGCTTTGTAGGTTTATATAGAAGAAAATAACTGGACTAGGGATCAATAGAATACAATTTTAGTATTAGCTAATATACTTAAAACCCATATGACCTTAGGTAAGTAATGTGTCAGGGTTTATTGTTACCATTCATACTACTCATAGTAAGGATATTAAGAGTCATACAAAGTATGCTGAATTGCATGATGTTACTTAAAATATCATTTATGTGAATTTTACCCTAGCCAGAAAACATACTTCACTAAGACTTGATTCCAGGCTTGATTTTTAATCAGCTTAGGCCCTAGCTTCATAGCTTGTTGATTATCATAATTCAGACCTGGTTATCAAGTATTTGTCCTGCCGCCAACTAGATATGCACCCTTATGCCAATTAACTAAGTGTTCTAAGCCTCAGTTTCCTCCTCTATAAAAGAGACATGACAAGCCAGGCATGGTGGTACACACTTATAATCCCAGTACTTGGGAGGCTAAGACAGGAGGATCGCAGGTTCGTGGCCAGCCTCAGAAACTTAGTGAGACCGTCCACAACTTAGTGAAACCCTGTTTCCGAATAAAAAATAAAATACGGCTGGAGGTGTAGCTCCAAGGTAGAATGCCCCTGGGTTCAGTCCCCAGTACCAAAAAAAAAAAAAAAAAAGACATGACAGAAGTACCTAAATCAGGATTTTTGTGAAGCCGTAATACACATGCTGTTCTAAGTATAGTGCCTGGTTCATAAGAAGTGTTCCTTACTGGTAGTGTTAGCAAATGTGTGACCATGCAGCTGTGCTCAGATTAGAAAAGGAAGGAGATCGGCAAGCAGGTAGTTAGTTTGCTTATCCTTGTGATAATACCTATTTAATTTTAAGCATTTATATTAATGTCCATGTTTTGCAAATATTCTTCTAATAGGACATTGGAAGAAAAACGGATACAGTGGTTGGAGGAAAAGCATAAGCTTCATGAGCGTATCACAGACAGAGAAGAAAAGTACAATCAAGCTAAAGAGAAACTACAGCGAGCTGCAATTGCCCAGAAAAAGGCAAGTGGCTCGAAGTAGAATGATTTCCATAGAATGAAACACAGTTAACTATTTTAGGAGAATAAAATGTGTAAGTGAAACTGAGATTTTAGTGACATGTTTAATTTCATATTTAAACATTATATTTAGCTGTCAGCCTTGCAGGGATAAATTGGAAAAATACAAACTATCCAATGAGTTTACTACTAAATTTTGTTTAGAGCTAACAGGCATTTCTCAGCAGAGGTGGTATTTTTCAGAATGATAAAAGTTTCCAGGCCAACCTGTACAAGTCTTGTGTAACTCATTCTTCACTTAAGTCACAATGTGATTAGGCTTATTTTAACCATGCCTAATATCCGTAATACTGCTTTTATGATTAGAAGGCTTTTTTGTTTCTTACTCAGAAACTCAGATACTTTGCTCCTAAGCAGAGTATCTCTGTGCCCTCAGCAGTAGGACCTGGGCCTCTCCTTGGCTTCTGAAACAGCATGATAGTTCCCACCTTGATCCTTTATATATATATTTTTTTTTTTGGCGGTACCGGGGATTGAACCCAGGGGCATTCTACCTCCAAGCTCTGCCCCCAGCCCTGTTTATTCTTTATTTTGAAACAGGGTCTCAGTAAGTTGCAGACGGCCTCACTAAGCAGCTGAGGCTGGCCGTGAACCCGGATCCTCCAGTCTCCGCCTCCCAAGTACTGGGATTACAAGCATGCGCCACCCCGCCCGGCTTGATCCTTTTTAAATTTTACCTCTGCAGGCATACATTTCTCTAGAACCTAAAGACTTTGTTTTCTTGGAAACAATCCAGTGCATCATGGAAATTATGTAGGCAGATGATTCATCTAAGTCAGTACTTCACAACTTTTTTCTTTCTACTTCTGTAAACCCAAGGAATGTAGCAGTTCCCATCAATAACTGACTTACTGTGGCAGTGATTCAGCAGTTCTTCTCAACAGAATAGGACATGGTTGTGTGTGTGTGTGTGTGTGTGTGTTCACGTGTGTTTGTTTGATGTATCTCCATTTGATAAGTTCTCTTTGTAGTGACATTAGTTGTGAGGAGGAAAGAATGACTGAGATGAGAGAAAGATGCTCCTAGATATAGGCACCAATATCATAATATGTGTGTGCTTTTTAGAAAGGCTAATTGTTTATGTTTGCATAAGAGAAAATAATTCTGGATCATTTACATATTCTGAATTTGAAAGCCAAGGACACTGTTTTCCTAGCCATCATTTTGTATTGGATATAACTGCCAAATATGACTGAAAGTTATGTATAGTCTAAAAATAATTTCTTCCCCACTTTCCTGGCTTCTGAATATTATTTTTCTCTTCATAATGCTAAAAGTAATATAATATTGAGATGAGAAAGAATATTTATGATATGCGAATTACCGGGTTTTATATGCATATTTAAGCACTGATTTGTTTTTTCCTATATGTCACTTTTTGTCCCTGATTTCCATGTAAGTACTGAAAAGTGAATGGGTATTGAAGGGATTTCATTGAATTTTTTTATGACTTGTAATGACCTCAGAAATCCTACTTATGCTTCTTTGTATTGTGAAGCCTAGAAGCATCCGAAGCCAGATTTTAGCCAGGAATCAGTAGAAATGATAAGAACTGATTTTACCTTTTGCAGATAAATTTTGATGTTGAAGTTTTAGGGATAAGTGTGTCCTAGAGATCACCTCCTAATTACTGAGGTTATTTTAGTTGACTTCTTTTGTAGCAAAAGTGACATCCAGTGGTGAGAGACATCATAGGTATACCAGGAAGAGGGGAGGAGATATCTTAAAAACTACAATGTAACATTTCATCAGTACTGTGACCTAGGGTGAAATTTTTTTCTACTGAAATACCAAATGATGGGTGAAAACATAGTAAATATTTATGTCACTTTTTAAAATGTGGTCTGTGGATTATGATTTAAGTCATAAGAAATTGTTAAATTTAGTGAATAACAGTGACCTAGAACTATCATACCATGTGGGACACTGCCCTAGGGGTTTACAATTTTACATCAGTTAAAGTGGAAAACATTATATGTGACATAGAAATACTATTAAGAAGTATATAAGTATATGTATTTTTAGGACTGGAAGTGACCTTAGCTTCGTATAGCTTTTACAGATTAGTAAACTGAAATTGTCAGTACCCAAGGTCACCTGATAGTAAGACTCAAAACCTACTCTCCCTCTAGTGCTCTCTCCACTGCACTGTTGCTCCTGGACTTCCCATCTTCTGTTTTTCTCTTTGTTATAGCAGTGGTCCATGAGAGTCTCATTTCCTGTGTCAGATTAATTACTACAAATTAATTTAACTCATACCGTTTTTCCACTTGTATGGCAATTTTGGTGTAAGATTATATAAATATAATTCATGAGAGTGCAACACTTCTTAGGTTCTTTATTTAAATGATAAAAATCATAGTTGTGTTATGCAGTAAGACTTAAATCACAAAATAGGAATTCTAGAGCAGAAATCATAATCCTTTAGAACTTCTTTCCCGTGAATAGTTCTTACAACTTGCAAATAGCAACTTTATTTTCCCCCCAGCTAGATAAGATGGCTCACTGCCATCTGAGTGTGTTTATTTAGAACTGCAAGCTCCTAAACACAAGGCTTCAGTCATTTCTGGTAAGTGTTTTTAGGTAGGGTCTTTGGTATATATGATACTTGGCTGTGTTTACTTGTTTGGAAAAGCTTGAACAGGGATCTTGAGCCGGGATGTTCTCCTGTGATTAATGACTTCTCTATAAATTCCCCCTCCCCATCCCCACTATTCTTATGGTTTCTTTTGGGGGGTGGTGGTTTGTTTTTTATTTTTGGCAATACTGAACCCAGGGATATTGTACCTCTGTGCTATACCCTCAGCCCTATTTTATTTTGAAACAAAGTTACTGCAAGCTGGCTTCAAACCTGCGATTCTCCTGTCTCAGCCTCCCAAGTACGGGGATTACAGGTGTGTGCCACCACACCTGGCTCCCCATCCCCACTGTTGAAGTGTGAGTGGGAAGAGAGCTCTTGGAGTGAACACAGTGAGTGGTTCTTCCTTTTGAGGCACTCAAAACAATACCTTATTATTTTTATTTTAAGATATATCTTTCTGAAATAATCCTTGGTTGGATACCGTCGTGAATGTTTACAAAAAGGAATTGAATTTGCAAATTTTTTTGAGTGTGTGTGGTGCTGGGAATTGAACCCAGGAGCATTCTACCTCCAAGTTACACCCCCAGCTATTTTTTAATTCTTATTTGGAAACAGGGTCTTGCTCAGTTGCTGAGGCTGGCTTCAACTCTGTGATCCTCCCAGCTCAGCCTTGCAAGTACTTGGAATTACAGGTGTGGGCCACCCTGTCTGGCCGCAGAAGATCTTACTGAACATGTGTGGCCTGGCATTGTGCTGTACACTAGGGGGATGGGTGAATCATCCCCCTAGTCATCATTACTCCCTATCCCCGATGACCATATAATCTAGTTGAAGAAATAGTTGAAAAAGGAGGGTCATTATCTCAACAATGCTATTAGTCACTCCCAGGTTATTTATACCGGCACATTTAAGAACCAACCACTATGCCAGACAAAACCCTGAGGAGAGGGAAACAAGCTGTTATAGTAAACTTAAAGTAAGGTGAGAAGCCTTGATTGGGACTTGGAGCACAGGGATGAAAGTGAAGGCAACTCCCAGAGGTATTCTGAAGGGGAGGGGGAGAGAATTACAGAATATAGCTTTCATTCTTATATCCATATTCCTTAATTGTTCTATCGTTCATTTGTATCATGCTTGTAACGCTAAGGCATCCATTTGAATGTACTGTGATTGTATTCGACTGCTATCAAAAATGAAAGTTCTTCTTTGCAACACTTTCCTCTCCGGGCTTCCATTTCTTTCAGTAGATGCCATTCTCCCAGTCGCTTGGGCTTCCAACCTTTTGCTCTCCTGTGGGCTGCCTTTTCTCTAAATCTGGTTAGTCCTGTATTGGTTTCCCAGGACTGCTGTAACGAATTACCACAAACTGTATGGCTTAAAACAACATTCCAGAGTGACCTTATTTGGAAACAGGTCTTAGAAGGTACAGTCGAGAGGAGGTTATACTGGAGTAGGGCACACCCTAAATCCAGTATGACTAGTGTTCTTTGGTAGGCAGGTAGGCATGAGATTCCATTTGGAGGTAAAAAAGGATAGTGAAATAGTCTATTCAGTCTCCTGTAACAAAATGCTGTAAACTGTTGGGCGCAGTGGTGCACACCTGTAATCCCAGTACTTGGGAGGCTGAGACAGGAGGATCACAGGTTCAAGACTAGCTTCATCAACTTAGGCCCTCAGCAACTTAGTGAGACCCGTTTCAAAGTAAAATAGGGCTGGAGGAGTAGCTCCGAGGCAGAATCTCCCTGGGTTCAATTCCCAGTACCTTAAAAAAAAATCCTGGATAGCTCACTCACAACAGAAATTTATTCCTCCTAGTTGTGGAGGCTGGGGAGTCCAAGGCCAGTGCATTGGCTGATGATGTGTCTGCTGAGGGCCCACTTTCTGGATCATAGATGATACCTTGTAGCCATTTTCTCACATAGTGGAAGGAGGCAGGACCTCCCTTAGGCCTGTTTTATAAGAACATTAATTCCATTATTGTGGGTTCTGACTTCTTGACTTAATTGTCTCCCCAAAGGACTCACTTTATACCATCTCCTTGGGAGTTAGGGTTTTTTTTTTTTTTTTGTACTGGGGATTATTGAACCCAGGGGCGTTCTGCCTTCAACCTCCACCCCCAGCCCTTTTTTTAGTTTTTGTTTTGAAACAAGGTCTCACCAGGCTGCTGAAAGTCTTGCTAAGTTGCTAAGACTGGTGTGGAACCTGCCATTCTCCTGTCTCAACCTCTCAAGTACTAGGATTACAGGTGTGTGCTACCATGCCCAGCTAGGGGTTAGGACTTTAACATGGATTTTGGGGGGATACAGATATTCAGACCATAGCAGGTAAGAAATGTTATACATATTATGCCTGGAAAAAAGATAAAATACATGATTATAAATTTCTGATAAATTTATAGATTTCTGGAGATGTGAGGAAATTACTGATTGCTATATTATTTTCTTAGTGCAAAAAGGAGGGTCATTATCTCAGGTGTTTGATATGTGAGGAGAGACAAGAAAATATTAAAGAATAACATAGGAGTTTGGAAGAATGAACTGATTAGGGAAATTTAGTAGGATTGCCAGGGAGCACTAAGGACCTTTTGCTATTAGAGGCTGTTAATTTAAGGTCAGACAGACCAGCAGTTTTATATGTGCGCAGGCGTGTGTTTGCCAGTTCTCTCCAGTTGCATGGGTACGGCGTGCAGTACATAGGAGAGTTGGGTTTTACCAGGATCAGATTTTTCATGCAAGTTTGAAGAAGAATTAGATTTGGGTCAAGGTAGCCGGGCGTGGTGGCGCACGCTTGTAATCCCAGTACTTTGGGAGGCAGAGACTGGAGGATCCAGGTTCATGGCCAGCCTCAGCTCTCGCTCTCTCTCTCCCTGTCTCTTTCTCTCTACTTAGTGAGACCCTCCGCAACTTCATGAGACCCGGTTTCAAAATAAAGCATAAAAAATAGGGCCGGGGGCGTAGCGCGGAGGTAGAACGCCCCTGCGTTCAATCCCCGGTACCGCAAAAAAAAAAAAAAAAAAAAGATTTGGGTCAAGGTAATAAGAGTGTTTGAAGAAAAAAATGTGAATGGGCTTAATGACCTTATAAAGGAGGCCCCACCTCAGCAACTTGGTGAGGCCCTGTTTTAAAAAATATAGGGCTGGGGATGTAGTTCAGGGGTAGAACACCCCTGAGTTCAATCCTCAGCACACACATATTCATTCTCTCTCTCCCTCCTTCTCTCCATCCCCTCCCAGAGAGCTGCCTTGCTCTTTTACCATGTGAGGACTGAGTAAGAAGGCATCTGCGAAGAAGCAACAGGCCCTCATTAGATACTACTAGCACCTTAATCTTGAACCAACCTCCAAAACCATGAAAAATCAATATCTATTATTTATAAATTACCTAAGGTGTAAGGTATTTTGTTGTAGCAGTTTGAATGAACTAAGAAACCATGACTACAAGAATTAGACAATTTTTGATGGGGTGCTGGGGATTGAACCCAGGGGCGCTCGATCACTAAGCTATGTTTTGAGAAAGGGTCTCACTAAGTTGCCCAGGCTCAACAGTGGGGTTTTGTTTGTTGTTTTGTTTTGTTTTAAATACCTCCATAAAGGCCTGAGAAAGCTAATAAGTCAGTGAAGCATTAGGAGGCTAAGATCCTGAGAGAAGAAACCTAGGCAAGTGAGCACGGCACTTGTGGTTGCTTTTCCTTTGGGGGAAAGAGCTGATTCTAGAAGAGAAAACTGGAAGTTGAGTAAAGATTTGACAACCTCACAGGGCTTGGGAAATTAAAACTGGAGTTCAGAATCTGCCACAAAGCAGGAGTCAGGTAAATTCGCTAGAGCTTTAGGTTGGGGACTTGAGGGAGTCACCTTTGGACTAAGGGTAGACTTACAGCCTGGCCCTTGTAAGTACTGAAGTACTGCTTCAGATAATCTCATTCCTTATCATTGGATTTAGTTTGCCCATATTGCTAGTATCCCTCACTGCCTGCCAGAAACAAATATAAATTTCTTTAAGGGGAAAGTTATTTCCTCAATTTGTATATGTAATGCTCAGCTCTACCTAAAAAACCAGAGATACCTGGACTGGCCAAAATCCAGAAGACTGACTCCAGCATATACTGGTGAGGACATAGAACAGCAGGAACTGGTTCTGGTGGGAATGGGAGACGGTACTGCCTCTTTGGAGGACACTTTGGCAGTTCCTTACAAAGCCAAATATACTCTCACCAAATGATCCCGCAATCATGTTCCAAGGTATTTATCAAATGAGTTGAACATTTAAGTCCACACATACACATACAAATTACATACAAACATCGCCATACTGCTAAATGGAAGAGGCTGATCTAAGAAGACTACATACTGCAGTTTCAACTATGACATTTTGGATAAGGCAGAGCCATAGAGATAATAAAAAGATCCGTGCTTGCTGGGGATTGGGGGTGGAGGGAAGGATGAATAGGTAGAATACAGAGAATTTTTAGGGCAATGAAATTATTCTGTATGATACTGTAATATTGGATGTGTGACATGCATTTGCCAAAACCCATAGAACTGTACAACACAAAGAATGAACCCTAATGCAAACTCTAGACTTTTGTTAATAATACTAATGATGTATCAGTATTGGTTTATCATTTTTAACAAGTGTACCACAATTGCAAGGTGTTAATAATATTGTATATTGGGTGATGAGGCAATATATGGGAATCCTCTACTTTCTCTTCAGTTTTTCTTTAAGCCTATAACTGATTTAAAAAATAAAGTCTATTAATTTTAAAAATAATAAAAACAGCACATGAGAAAGTAGCATAAAAAAAACAAGAGAAATAACCAATAAAGATCTTAATCATGTTGCATATGCTCAGGAATAAAAGCTAGAGAATTGTTCCAGAAAACTAGAAAACATTAATAAGGGCAAGTTTAGGACTAAAAAACACATAACTGTGAATCATTACCTCAATGGATAGATTTAACAACTGCCATCATTAGCATCTTCAAATATGAGCAGAAACCAATGAATCAGACACCAAATGCAAAAAATTAAAAATGCCAACAGTTGGGTTTTGAGAAAATTGATGAAATTGATAAGGCCTTAGCAAGATTATTCTCTTCAAATAACCCATAAGATAGATTAGATAGATAAATACAAATGAAAGTTTAGATAAATACAAATAGACTATATCTTTAATAAAAAGGATATTACTACATATCTTATAGAAAGTAAAATATTATAAAAATAGTTGTGCTAATTAATTATGTAGATTATATGACATGAATACATTCCCTGAAGAACAGCTTAACAAAATTAATACAAGAAGAATTAGGAGATCTAAAGAGTTTTATATCTGTCTATTAAAGAAATGGAATCCTTAATTAAAAACCTTCCCAAAGAAAATGCCTCATTTGGCTTTGTTGGTAAATTCTTCCAAATATTTAAGGAAGAAATAATACCAATCTTAACACAAACGTTCCAAAATAATAGAAAAGTAGGGAAAACATCCCCACTTCTAAATTTTATGAGGTTCAAACCTATAGTCATTATAAGAAAATGTATGTCATAAACATAGATGTAAAAATCTTAAAATATTAGAAAACTGAATCCAGGCCGGGCGTGGTGGCGCACGCTCGTAATCCCAGTACCTGGGAGGCAGAGACCGGAGGATCTGGGTTCGCGGCCAGCCTCAGTTACTTAGTGAGGCTCTCCGCAACTTCGTGAGACCCAGTTTCAAACTAAAGTATAAAAAAATAGGGCCGGGGGTGTAGCTCGGAGGTAGAATGCCCCTGGGTTCAATCCCCGGTACCGAAAAAAAAAAACCTGAATCCAGTGATACATTAAAATAATATACCATGAGTACATAGGGTTTATTCTAGGAATAAAGATGGCTTAACATGTAAAATTGATCAGTGTAATTCAATACCCTAACAGTACAAAGAAGGAAAACTATTGTGATTATCCTAATAGATGTAGAAAAATAATTCGACTGTTATTTTTAGGACCCTTTCATGATAAAAAAAAATTTTTTTGCGGTACTGGGGATTTAACCCAGGGGCATTCTACCTCCAAGCTCCACCCCCAGCCCTATTTTTATTCTTTATTTTGAAACAGGGTCTCACTAAGTAGCTGAGGCTGGCCGCGAACCTGCAATCTTCCAGTCTCAGCCTCCCAAGTACTGGGATTACAAGTGTGTGCCACCACGCCTGGCTGATAAAAAACTTTTAACAAATTAAGAATAGAAGGGAATTTTCAATATGATAAGTGGTATCTACAAAAACTCTACTGCTATTAATATCATCCTTATAGACTAAATATTAAATGTTTTCCTCTGTTCACTCAAGTTCAGGACCAAAGTAGGTCCACTGTCACTATTTTGTTCACTATTTTATTGGAAGTTCTAGTTAGTGTAATGAAGTAAGGAAAAGAAAATGATATGATTAGAGAGGAAGAATTAAAAATTGTCATTCACAAATAACATTATTGTATATGCACAAACTATAAACAAATCTATCAATAAAGTATTAAAATATGAATTTTTAAAGTTGCTGGATACAGGGTCAAATAGCATCAATTATCTTTTTTTTTTTTCCAGTACTGAGGATTGAACCCAGGGGCATTCTACCTCCGAGCTATACTCCCAGCCCTATTTTTTATTCTTCGGTTTGAAACAGGGTCTCACTAAGTCGAGAAGATCCTCATTAAGTAGCTGAGGCTGGCTGCGAACCTGCGATCCTCCTGTCTTAGCCTTCCAAGTACTGGGATTACAAGTATGCGCTACCACACCCAGCTAACATCAGTTATCTTTATGTACGTAATAATTAGAAAATAACATTTAAATTCCACTTTAATAGCATAGAAAACATAAAATACCTAGGAACAAATCTATTGAAACGTGTCAGACTTCTGTACTGAAAAAATATAGATATTGTTTAGAAATTTAAAGATTGCAGCCGGGCGTGGTAGAATCTCGGAGGTAGAATGCCCCTACGTTCAATCCCTGGTACCGCAAAAAAAAGAAAAAAAATTTAATGAATGTTTAAAGGGAAAAACTGTATCATGTTTATAATTTGGAAGGGTCAGTATTACTTTTAAGATGTCACTTCTTTCCAAATTGATCTGTAAATTGAACGAATCCTCATCAGAAGCTCAGCAGGTTTCTTTGTGGAAATAGGATTCTAAAATTTATATGAGAATATGAAGGAGTAGAATAACCAAGGCAATCTTGAGAGAGTGAGTACATATACGGACTAGAAACATGTTCAGGAATGTTCATAAAAGCTTTATTCACAATATCCCTAAACTGGAAACAGTTCACATTTCCATGGGTAGGAAAGCGATACAGTGTAATGCATTTGCATAATGGGTGAGGGGTAGCAATGAGGAAGGACTGCTGCGGCATGTAGTAACGTGGCTTCGTCACTCACAGCGATTATATTAAACGGTGAGGGAATGCTGGCGTGAGAGCTTACGCCCTATTACCTTCTCCATGTGGATGGGTGGATGGGCGGATGGGCAACCTTAGTTACCCATGTAAGTACTTGTGTGAAAGATCAGAAGTGCGGTTTCTTTGCCAGGGAAGATGTGAGGAGCCTGAGGAGGCCTTTTGGGGTGCTGCAGGATGTTGAGCCATGGGAAGAATGAGAAGGAATGCCCACGGCAGTGTCACTTGTAATAGTCCCAACTGGAAACAACCCCGATGGCCCTTAGTTGTGGATTGGGTGAATATATTCAACTGTGTAATTTTCACATGTGGCAGAGGACATACAGTATGCGGCAGGGAATGAGCTATACCTGTAAGTAATAGCATGAATACATCTCACAAACATAATGTTGAGCGGAAGGAAAAAGTCATTAGTAAAAGAATGTACTCCGCGACTCTACTCCATTACGCAGTTCAAAATCAGGCAAAACTAAACGGCAGCTTTGGTTCCCTTTTCAGGGGTGGAGGGCTAGTGAGGAAGGCAGGTCGGTCAGGACACTTCTGCCGTGGCCTCGCGCCTGACCTGTGAGGTACCACACCAGCATTTACTTTGTGGGTTTTCTTTGAGCTTTCCACTTACATTCTGCATGCTTTTCTATAAGCTTGTTATACTTCAATAAAAAAAGTTAGAAAGCAAATATTTAAAAGGTTTGTAGCTACTAAATGAGTTCAACATTATAGGTGAATTTCTGTTTTAAAAAAAACTTTATAAGAACTGAAAAAATATTACTTTGTCATATATTCCTTTTTACGTTATACTTGGACTTGTTCATCTTTAATGAAATCATATAATGTTTACTTTTAGAAACTTCACTTTGTGTAAAGTTAAGTTTTCCTTTTAATGTTTAGAAAGGAAGACTTTTAAAATGAGATGCATTCATACTCTGTCTTAACTTTCTGATCCTTTAATTCCTTTAATTTTTTGCTTTGGTAGTAATTTATCAATTACAAGCATGCTTTTAGTTTTGAATCTTGTTTCAGTTCTTTTTTTAAATACATCTTCTGGGACAATGAAGAGCTCATGATTTCTTTGCAGATGACAAGCAGGCTCATTAGTAAAATTTGACTCCTTTTCTTTTTAGATTTTTATTTGTACCAATTTAGTTATTGATAGCAATTTTCTGATTTGGCATTCATAATACTTCTATTTGTCACACTAAGGATATGAGGTAGATTTGTGGTTTATTACTTTTGCAGTTTTCAGTAAGAGCCATATCTACTAAACTTTGTTCCTAGTATATTAACTGAAAACATTGGTGTCTAAATAAAAACAATTGGCGTGTGTAAAATATTCCCTATATAATTTTTTAAAATAGGAAGTATACATTAACATATTTATTCATATTATTTTCTTTTCCTAGAGAAAATCTCTTCATGAAAACAAATTGAAGAGATTGCAGGAAAAAGTAGAAGTCTTGGAGGCAAAGAAAGAAGAATTGGAAACAGAAAACCAGGTGCTAAATAGGTAATGTGTTTATATGTATATACACCCCATGTAGTCGTTTTGATGTCGTAGAATTTTGCTTCTGAGCTTAATGTACATTATGCTTGCTTTCGCCCTCCCACCCTCCCCCCTCTCCTTTCTTCCTTCCTTGTACTGGGAATTAAACTCTAGCCCTTTTTATTTTTTATTTTGAGACAAGGTCTCATTAAGTTGCTGAGGGTCTTACTAAATTGCTGAGGCTAGCCTCTAACCTACAATCCTCCTGTCTCAACCTCCCAAGTACTGGGATTACAGGCATATACCATGCCTGACTATATGTTTTCTTTTAAAATATATATTTAAAATATTCCTAAAGCTATTTAATAGCCATTAACGCATTATCTATTTTTCTTTCTAACTGACTTTTCCTTCAAACCTAAAGATATCTGTTATGTGCCAGGCAGTCGTGTTGTGGTTAGGATTGACATAAAACACTAGTCTCTGGCTTTTGCATAGTAACTGGCTTGGTATCTAGGAGTGAGTTTTTGATGCTACGGTAACAGAACAGTTGTGGCTATTTCATAGTTCTGAAAATTGTGGCTACAGCCTTGAATCAAAGGTCAGTTTCTAATTTGCTGGTGTGAAAACATTACCAGGCTGTAGCTTCTGGTTTTGTAGGCACATGGAAGCATAGCTAATCGTCAACATCATTAGCATTTTTTGAGCAGAGATTTCCATATTAGGTTGACGATAGTGGCATGTGAGGCTCATTTGATTCAAGATAAAAAGTATTTCTCATTTCAGCTAACTAACTAGTGGTAGCCTTCAGTATTTTAATCAAGTGTTGGACTTTTCTGAAATGGAAATTGCCTATAATATCATGTAGTGATGTTTTAATGATGTGCACTGGTGTTTTGGGTTATAATTCTTACCAAAATGTAAACTTTTGTGGGTTTTTTTTTTTTTGGTACTGAGGAGTGACCCCAGAGGCATTTTATCTCCAAGTTATACCCCCCAGCCCTATTTTATTTCTTATTTGGAAACAGGGCCTCACTAAGTTACAAAGTGCCTTGCTAAGTTGCTGAGGCTGGTTTCGAACCTGCAATCCCCCATCTCAGCCTCCCAAGTACTGGGATTACAAGCATGTGCCACCACACTCAGCCCAGAACTTCTGTTTTTTTAAGAACCCTCAAGGCCAGGAATGGGGTGCACACCTGTAATTCCAACACTTGGGAGGCTGAGACAGAATAATGGCAGGTTCAAGGCCAGCCTCGCTAACTTAGTGAGGTCCTTAGCAATTTAGACCCTGTTGCAAAATAAAATATAAAAAGGGCTGGGGGTGTAGTTCAAAGGCAGAATGCCCCTGGGTTCAATCTCTAGCACAAAAAAAAAAAAAAGAACACTCAAGAGGTTTCTAGATTGTGAAATTCATGCCAGCTTAACAGTACTCTGTCTCAATGTAGGAAGCCATCAATTTCATTCTAAAAACAAATTCAAATTACTTCCTCTCCCGTAACCATTAATACTGAAATACTAGCAGTTCATGACTGGGCAGCTGTGGCACAGATCATCTGGGACTTTGCGTGGCTTTGAAACTATATTTGAGCTGGGTGTGGTGGCGCACGCTTGTAATCCCAATACGTGGGAGGCTGAGACCGGAGGATCCGGGTTCGTGGCCAGCCTCAGCTACTTAGTGAGGCCCTCTGCAACTTTGTGAGGCCCTGTTTCAAAATAAAGAATAAAAAAATAGGGCTGGGGGTGTACCTCAGAGGTAAGAATGCCCCTGGGTTCAATCCCCAGTACTGCAAAAAAAAAAAAAGGAACTATATTTGGTTACTGCTGATTGATGATCAGAAAAGTTACTTCCAAAAATATGATCTGTTAATGCCTGAAAAGTTAGATTTTTTTTTCTCCTGGTCATTTTTTTTCTTAGTTAGGTGGCTTCACCTTTGTGATTACCTACTATACAAGATGGGTTTTTGCAAAGTGTTTTTCCTATTCTTGTGCAGTCCTTACAACACTCTGACACCAGATGTGTGGAGGTTTTTCCCATACGCCAAACCATCAGTTCTCTAGTGGACACTAGCTGGGCATCCTATAATTCAATTCTGACACTATTTACCACAGGTTGAGCGCTCGGTTCACAGGAATGCCCCCACTTGAGAGGCCAAACACAAGTCCCAGGTTGTGACCTGTGCTTCTGACTGACAGACTGAAGATGAGGGTTCCCATGACTGTCTCCTTGAGTTTGATTAATTTGATAGAGCAATTCACAGGATTTGGAAATGTTTTACTTATATTTACCAGTTTATTATAAAGGATATGACAGGATACAGATGAACAGCATGGGAGAGATGTACAGGCCGACAAAGAGGTGTGGTGGAGGGGCACAGAGCTGCATGCCCGTGTAGGTGCACCAGCTCCAGGCACCTCCATATTCAGCAGCTCGGTCGCTCCCCCAAGCCCTGTCCTTTGGGGTTATTTGTGGCAGTTTCATGTAGCTATGATTGATTACATTATTGGTCATTGGTGATCACCTCAGCCTTCAGCTCCTTTCCCTTCCCCAGAGGTGGAGATGAGTTGGGGCCGAAAGTTCCAGCCTTCTAATTATGTCTTGGTCTTTCTGGTGACTCACCTCCATTCTGAAGCTTTCTGGGGTCCACCAGCTACCAACCCTCTCATTATCATACAAAAGACACTCTTCACTCCCAAGATCCCAAGGGTTTAAGAAGCTGTGTGCCAAGGACCAGGGTCAGACAGACATTAGATATATATTTTTTTATTCTATCTCAGTGTCACACCTACATTTCAAAAATTACATTGAACTATATGAAATTCAGTATATTTTACCATATTTCACCGAGAAATATGGAAGTTTCATAAGGTTCAACTCAGCATTTTTCTCTATTTTTATTTGAGTCTTCCATAAGATAAGGCATTTTCCTTGGTCTTTTTTGTTGTTTTCCGTTCTGGAGATTGAACCGAGGGGCATTCTACCTCAGAGCTACACCCCCATCCCTTTTTATTTTGAAACAGGATCCTGCTAAGTTGCTGAGGGTCTTGCTGAGTTGCTGAGGCTGGCCTCAAAACTGATCCTTTTGTCTCAGCCACTCAAGTACTGGGATTATAAGTGTGTGCTGCCACACCCAACTACATTTGCTATTTAAAGAGGCTCCTTTAAATTTCAGGATTCATGGGTGTGGGGACTAGAAATGAAAGTAAAAGTATCAAAAGATTTTTAATCTTTGATTAATTGGCAAATAAAACCTTATAAGTTGATAGTCTGCAGTGCTCATTATCACATATGATGAAGATATGTCATGTTTTCTTTATCTAGGTAAGTAGATTTTTATAGAGAGGTAAATTTTATAACTTAGAAATCCTCTTCCAATATAAAATTATATTGTGAATCATATGGTTCTTCAGTAGGGTGTAACTATTAACAGAAACACTTTCTTTTTTCCTTTGTAAGACAAAATGTTCCATTTGAAGAATATACAAGGCTTCAGAAAAGGCTAAAGGATATACAGAGAAGACATAATGAATTTAGAAGTCTAATTCTGGTCCCTAACATGCCTCCAGCAGCATCTATCAATCCTGTTAGCCTTCAGTCATCAGCCATGGGCCCAGGCATGGAACTGTCCTTTCCTCCTCATATGCAGGTACAAGCACTTATTTGAGGGGGAAAAAGTTAGTTAAACATGCCTATGGGTTTTTACCTGTTTAAATAGTTAAAACTCAAATTGTAAATGTGATCTTAGCCACAAAAATGTCATACCCAATTAAAGCCAATTTTAACGGTTTTCCTTTTATTTATCATAGAAATTTGCTGAAAAGTAAAGTAGATTTGAATTTATTCTATCCTTTAGTTGATGGTGCTGGGAGTAGAATCTCCTATGGGACAGTACATAAGAAACACTCGATTAATGAGTCTTTGAGCAATCTAGAGTTTATAGCTTGTTCACATACAGCTCTGAGCATTTACTAATGCAATGCACTATGCATCTTCCACACAACATTTTGTTTAATACTAATGAAAAAATGCTTTGAAGCTGGGCGTGGTGGTGCACACTTGTAATCCCAGTACTTTGGGAGGCAGAGACCGGAGGATCCAGGTTCGCGGCCAGCCTCAGCTTTCTCTTTCTCCCTGTCTCTCTCTCTCTACTTAGTGAGGCCCTCCGCAACTTCGTGAGACCCGGTTTCAAAATAAAGTATAAAAAAGTAGGGCTGGGGGTGTAGCGCGGAGCTAGAACCCCCCTGGGTTCAATCCCCAGTACTGCAAAAAAAAAAAATGCTTGGAGGGCAGGTATTATTCCCAATTCATAGATGAATAAACTGGGTCAGAGAGGTGAAGTGACTTGCCTAAGTCATAGCTTAATAAGACGGAGGTTTTGTTTTGTTTTTGTGGCATTAAGGATTGAAACCAGGGGTGTTCTACCTCCGAGCTATACCTCCAGCCCTATTTTATTATTTGTTTTGAAACATCATCTCACTGAGTTGCTGAGGGCCTTGCCTAAGTTGCTAAGGCTGGCCTTGAACCTGCAATCCTCTTATCTCAGCCTCCCAAGTATTGGGATTACAGGTGTGTGCTACCATACCCAGGTAAGGCAAAGTTAAGTTTTAAACCTAAATCTGATTCTAAAATGTGGGCTCCTTCTGTTGTATCAAAGAAATCAAATTGATGGAAGATGGACAATTAATAACTAATTATGTCTTGTAAGTGTAGAAGATTTTAGTCACTGAATTGACTCTCAGACCAAGTGCTTTGTTTATAATAAGCTGCTATTAAACTTGTCTGAAAGTTGCCATGTAAGTGTACCTGGACCCTGCCTTACTATTTTCTAATTTACTCCCTAGTGAATTTTACCCCAGAGAAGAACAGACTGTGGGTTTTGCTTAAGGCTAGAGCCTGGGGCAGGAGAGAAGCAGGAGTAGTTAATAGTTTTGCCGTGCTACTGTTTTTAGATGGCTAAAATGGACATCATTTCCATGCCAGGTTATTGCAAGCCTGTGTGAGAGGCAGACAGAGGCTGCTGCCCAGCAGTGACTTTTCTAGTTTTTCTAACAGTTTCTTCTGCTGTGCTTTCCTACATCATTTTTAAGGAGGAACAGCATCAAAGGGAACTCTCTCTACTTCGTAAAAGACTAGAAGAACTAGAAACAACACAAAGAAAACAACTAGAGGAACTTGGATCTCCTGGGGAATGATGTTCTTGGATAAAAGGCAGATAGATCAAAAGGGGTGAAATAAAGAGACTCAATAAAACGTGAAGTTTTAACATGTGGCATCGATAGATACTTTTACTGTTTGCCAAAATACTTGAATATGCCTCAAGAAAAGGTACCAGCTACATGCTGCATTGCATGGGTATCCAGATTCTAGGATTATACCAATGAGAAGTGAAAGTTTCAGAGATATTTACCATATATATTGATAACCTTTGAGAATATAAAAATAAGAGGAACTAATTAACCTAGGGATCAAGTTTTAAAATTATTTTTACTTTGTTGAGTTTTTTTTGGCATTTTACCTGAAACATGCCCATCTTGAATTCTTTTTTCCTTGTAATTGAGATGCTTGACAAAGCATCTTGCTAAACATCTTCTGGTTTACCATATAAAAGATATAAACCTCTAGTTTTGGGGTAAAAGATAACAATTTAAAAGACAGCATAAAAAATCATAAAGGTATCTGAATGTATGTGTTCATTGCAAAAGGCTACCTTTTCTAAAACCTGTGTACACATAATTTATTAAAGAGCTTAATAAATATTTTTCTACCAAAGTATATTGTTTTGTGTTTAATTTTTTTATCACGTTTAGCAATTTAGATTTTACTGTTTTTGGCTTTGTTGAGTTGGAATTATTAGATATATAAATCCTGTGGCTATTTTAAAAAGAGGCTATTAAGCTGGGCGTGGTGGCGCAGACTTGTAATCCCAGGATCCAGGTTCACGGCCAGCCTCAGCTACTTAGTGAGGCCCTCCGCAACTTTTAGTGAGACCCTGTTTCAAAATAAAGACTAAAAAATAGGGCTGAGGTGTAGCCTGGAGGTAGAATGCCCCTGGGTTCAATCCCTGGTACCACCAAAAAAAAAAAAAAGAGGCTATTGATTTTATAACTTGAGCCCACTGGAGTCCCTTTAGAAGTATTGTTGGTATTTAACTTTGTTTCCCACTATTTGGGATCAAAGCAAATAACTTTTATTTCTGTGTGTCCTTAAGTATGCCATCATTTACTTTTTCACTATGCACTCTTGGGAAGCCTTTTTTTTCCCCTTTCAGTACCAGGGATTGAACCCAGGGGCGGTCTACCTCTGGGCTACATCCCCAGCCCTATTTTTTATTCTTTATTTTGAAACAGGGTCTCACTAAGTTGCGGAGGGCCTCACTAAGTAGCTGAGGCTGGCCATGAACCCAGGTCCTCCGGTCTCAGCCTCCCAAGTACTGGGATTACAAGTGTGCACCACCATGCCTGGCTCATTGGGAAGTTTTCTTATGTAACATCTTTTAGAGGAATTCTGCTGGAATAACTTTATACCAGCAGGGCAAAGATCAAGTCTAGCATACTAAGTGGAATGTTCATTATCCAGAAGTTTTCAATCAGAAGTCCAAGTTGATAGTGGAAGACAGGATTGTCGTCGAGCATCCCTTACTTCATGTAGCATTAAACTAAGCTTACTACATAATGGAGCTGCTTATTCACAGAGTGTACAATAATACTTTGTTCCTGAAAATTAATTTTCATGGGGCCACTTAGATTAAAAATCTATTATAACTAGAAGATTGAAAAAAGAAAAGAAAAGACAAACAGCCCATAGTTACATCAAAATGTTTATTTTTAGATATAGACATTTCAAACATTCATCTCCAAGAACAGCTTCAATCAGGTATACAATAAGAAATAGACTTTAAATCCTAATATGGAAAAGGTAATTAATTTTTAAATGCTGCTGTAGACACTAGTGTTAGAAAAAAAAAAGTTTACAAATGAATTATTTGCACCAAAAAATATGCAAAAAAACTTAAAAATAGATATTGTTTGCCATTTGTTTCTCTAGTTGCTGTTTAATATAGACCCAGTGACTGATTGTCTTCAGCACACATCTAATTTGGCCATTTTACTGCATTTGGCTAATGTGATCTAGATAGTGCTTTCCACTGGAGGATTGACAAACACGCTACATACATTAATGAATCTTCACACCACCTCAGTGAGGTAGGTTAGAAATATTATACAGAAATTGAGGCACAAAGAGGTAAGTGACTTGCCCAAAGTTCCTAACAGCACAATTCCTGCAAGAAGAGGTAACTCTCCACACAGGACTCGTGCCAGAGAGCTGGACAGGGACACCCTCATGTAACATTTAGTAAGTACTGAGATAAAGCTGTAGCTGATCCTTTTGAGTTATCTGTACCCTAGAGAAGGGGAAGTCTTTTGGGCAACTCTCCTACCCTTGGCTCTCAACTCTCTTACAATTGTTCTCTTGTGAACGCCTTCTCCTCTTTGAAGACCGTAGCAGCTTTAGATGGGGACCAGACCTCTCACCTTTATACTTAGCTTATTTGGTAGTAGTTTTGAGATGTGTCCACCGAACAGACAGTGGTTGAAAGCGACAGAATCGGGAAGGTGCCTCTCAGGGCAGTGACTGCTGATTTCTCCAAACCATTCGTTAAGGTGTCATCTCTCACACTTTACCGGGTGTTAAGGAGCAAAAATGAATTGCATTTACCTAAGACAAATTCACATTTCCATTCTGATGTTCCAGATAGTGTTGGTAAATGGTTTTAGGGAATGTGGGATCAATGTTTTATTTGCTACTTGAAAAACTTTCTTTCCTAGATTGGGGATTTGGTGCACCCAGGGTAAAAGGTGCCTGACACAAGGAAAGCTTGAGAGTTGCCAATTATACTTTTTACTTCTGGTTTAAGAGAAGGAAAACACAGTGGTATTAAAATTGGTCATGAGCAGCAAAATTCAGGAATAAAAAAACAGCAATAAAAGGACTACAGGATAACTGGATAGGGAATTCTTTAAAAAGAAAGGCATGAATAAAATGGATATTTTAAATTCTTTCTCCTGTAAGGAATACTTTCAAAAAGTACATAGTAAGACTAAGATACCAAGTTGTATACTAATATTTTTCAGGCCTTGGGCCTCAAATATATATATATATATATTTATATATAATATTCCAGTGTGAACAACAATTTGGTGAAATGTGTAAAATGTATCTTTTTTTAAAGTCACACACAAGTATTTATAACCACAGGATTCACCAGAAATCTAAAGCAAGGAGACACTAGTATAGAAACATAGGATTAGAGGGGTGACTTCCACTTCCACAGATAGTTGTGATCAAAGTCTTTAAACATAAATAATGATTTTTTTTCTTTATACAATACCCAACATGTCCACTATCAAATACATTTAGTATGAAAAGATAAATTTTAAAAGGAACATACAATAGGACAAAGTGTCTGGGTAAAACGCTGTTGTATTTCAGCAAAGCCCACTCACTCTCCTTGCTTTAGAACTCCTTGATGAAATGGAGGTGAGTTTGGTGGAGTGCAGTTGGCGACCACTGAAAAACACGAGCCCTTTCAACAATGTTGCAACACTGTTAGTTTTTGGTTTAAACACACACACACACTCACAAATGCTAAGTGTACACACTACCAAATCTGCGGTCAGCTTTTCCAAGAACTACTGGGGAAAGTTTCAATGCTGCAAATCCTGGAGGTTGCCCTAACACCCCCACCTTGTTTCCAAATGACTCATTTTACATTTTGTTTTGAGCATTGGCAGTATCCCTTTCTGCAGAGGTGCATGCAGTGTAGTCAACAAGTGCTACATAGCTGTAGTTTTCCAACAAAGCCACTTAGATATCATTGTGCTTAAGTGGAGACTGTAATTACAATACTGACACTTGCTTACTGGCCCTGTATTCTCTGTAAACAAGGAGGCTGTTTGCAACAACCACTTCAACTGTATTTACAGAAGGGTTCCCACAATATACACACAGGCACAGTGGTTGGTATGCTTTCTAAAAGCTGTGCATGTGCCTTGGTCTCTTGAAAAGACAGTGCTCAAAGTGGAACCCATGTGCAAACTTTAAAAATTAACGACACAGAGTAGCTCAATCAGCCATTTTGCTCCCAAGTCGTCTGAAGAACTTTGCCAGGTTAAGCCAGGCCCCAGAGTTGCTTATATCCACTTGCATTTCTTCTTTTCATCAAATAAGACTTTTACATGCAAGAGTTGTTTCTGAGCTTCTTCCAGCCCTCGTTCTCTTTCTAGTTTATTTAGAATCTGTTGACAATTAGAATGGTTATTTTAGATATTGTGGTTTTAGCATTGAAATTCTGGTTTCTTTTGCATTCCTGATGTCATGAGTGGTAAAATCTGTATGAAACAGATGCCAACATTTTCTTCGATCATTTACATACTCACTTTGCAAGTTGTTTTGCTAAGTCATTATCACAGGATCAACAACACTTTGGCTTAAAATAGAAGCCCGCAAGAAATACCAACTATTTGCTTACAAATATGGGGCCAGACTTCCCAGGCCCTACTTTATGCATTATGTCACAGCCATTCCAAGCACAGCAAGCATTCCTGGGCAGCCAACATGCAGGCAAGTAGTTCTCCTTGAGTGCAGCAGGCAGGGGCATCCTGGTCAGAGATGGATACTGTCCCCTCTTCCCCCCCTCCTCTTCCCTCCCTTCCCCTCCCCTCCCCTCCCCAGTGCTTCCCTTGTCACCCCTAACCCCTGGAAAGAGGGATGCTTATCATGTTTAAGGAACTCATTGCCTCTACCCTACCTTAGCGCTTCACTTGATCTTCAAGTAGCAAATGGAATTGGTGAGCTATTCTCACCATTGACATGGATAGCCTGTCCCAGCATGACTGAGTGGGGGGAATCAGGGAAGGGGGGATTAACATATATTTGGAAACAACGCATCCAGATTAAGGAGAATTAATCATAAAGGAGAATGGTAGCTCATTACTAATGGCTGTAAAAAGCCTGAATTAAAACATTTGTTATTGAAATAGTTGCTTAAGTTAGAAACCTCATAATTTCCTCTAACTCTTGAATATAGAATCTAGTCGACTTAACAGGCTTAGCTTTCATTTTCAGCAGACTCCAGTCCAACATAAGCTGGCTGGCCACAACTTACTCAGAAAAGTTAGCTGGAGTCAGTGTGGCTGAAGGCCCCTTAACTCAAATGTAAAGTCAGGCTGGTCCAAAGGTGGGCAGCATGATCAACTACCAGAGGGGCAGCCGTGTGCAGGGTCTGGCTTGGTGCCAGGCTCCCCCATCTCAGGCAGGCTTCCTGGCCTCCCTCTGGCTGCTTGGGGGTGCCAGAGCTGTCCTGAGACCTACAGAATGCTATAGCTAAATCCCTGTGACTGACTCGTATGTGAAAGAGAAGATGGTAAATAAAATCTTACCTCATCAAAATATTTAACGATGTATTTGTAGATTTCTGTCAAGGCCACTTCTTCATTAAATTCATTTTCATGTTTCTGTAGGAAAGAAAGTCCTGTTGAGAGACTCTGAAATGACTTTAAAAAGTAATCAAATCTAAGCTTATGTCTGCTTTCTAATGATACCTTAGATTCCTGAGTTAAGAATTCTTCCATTTCTAAAGATGATAATGGAGGCAAATCCCTGATTGCTTTGTAATAAGATTTTACTTCCTCTTTGTAGGTTGGGATATCCTTGGCATAGAGAAGTTTATTAGTTGGTGCTTCCTGAAAAAAAAACAAAAACAAAAAGCGACCATCACCAAGAGGTTAAAAAATCATGGGGAATTTGTAACAGTCCAGTGTAGCTGAGCCTCCACCACCACCAGTGCTAACATCCCGCTAACAAGGCTTCATGCAGGAGGCCTCAATAAATGTTGACTGAGTGACTGACTGCCATCTAGATAGTTCTGGTGAGTCACTGTTATTTTCAGGCAGATTAAATGCTAATATATTCTGCCTTCCTCTCATAAAAGAACTAAAATTATTATTTTTGCATGATTTTGAGTTACTGTAACAATGGAACTTATTTCAATCATAGTTCATTGCTAATGGTCGTAAAAAGCCTGAATTAAAACGTTTGCTCTCATCCTCACCCACCAGTGAATTTTGGCATTTATAGAAGACTTGATTGTAGGTCTGATTGAGCCTTTTATATAACTATGAAATTGGTAAGTAATTGGCAGTGGCACATTTTCCAGCTTGTCCCTTTCATTTCATTAGATTATAATGATCTTCCAGTTTCCTCATGGAAGTGCATGGTCATTAGTACTGGTGGCTCTGATGTCGGATTTTGCAAATATTCCCTGGCAGTTTGAATGGTTTTATGTAATTATAATAGTAATAATATTTAAAAATCAAGTAAGTGAAGATTTTACTTTAAGTCATGATTTTTCACAAAATTTAAAATTCTACTCAAGGAAGACAGGTAAGGGCTCATATTCCAGTTCATTTTAGAGTCCAGTGGCTGAATCAACAGTTTGATGAATCATACTGAAGGGATTCTTTGCTCTTACTGAGATTTTTCTTGTCAAATTTAAGTGGAAGCCCAGCATGGTGGTGCATACCTGTAATCCCAGTACTTGGGAGAATGAGACAGGAAGATTGCAGGTTTGAGGATAGCCTCGGCAACTAGTGAGACTCTTAGCAACCTAGTAAGACCCTGTTTCAAAACAAAAAAAATTTTTTTAAAGGGCTGGGGTGTAGCTCAGAGGTAGAATGCCCCTGGGTTCAATCCCCAGTACCCCTCCCCACACACACACAGTAAATAAGTAAATAGAAAGATAACAAGACAGTGAAAAGGAAAAGTGTAGGGGATGGGTGGACAGCAGGGGCATGGACACAAATTGGGAGGAAGTTATTACCCCGGGGGAGGGGATGAAGAGGCAAGGCAGAGGGATGAGAAGGAGTAGCAACTAATTGGGGATAGAGGCTGGAAGGAGAGAAGAAGAGTCAAGATAATGTTGAGGATTCTACCTTGAGAGGCCAGGCAATGTAGGGTGGACAAAAGTAAAAATAGGTGTGTTTTGCAGGAAGAGTGGTAACAAAAAACTGAAATTATGACAAGGGGTCTGAGGCATCTATGAAACATCAGTCAACATTCACTACAGGTACTCTACAAATCCTACCAAAGAGCCACTTCTCAGCATCCAGAGATTTTTCTAAAATCTATTAGGTACAGCTATTGCTCCATTTAAATATATTTTGAAGTACTTGGAGAAGACCGAAGCAGCTCTTTCAAAGTTTGCTCTGTGTTTTTATTTATGCTTTTATTATGAACTGATACACTGGTACTATTAGAAATCTCAGGTAAAATTTCTTCCCATAAGCAATTTGTTAATATTCACATAGACTTTCAAAATACATTTGGATGAACTGAGCACAGTGGTACATGCCTGTAATCCCAGTATTTGGGATGCTGAGACAGGAGGATTGCAGGTTGAAGGCCAGCCTCAGAAACTTAGTAAGACCCTCTGCAACTTAGATCCTGTTTCAAAATATAAAGGGATGGGGGTGTAGCTTGGAGGTAGAATGCCCTGGGTTCAATCCCCAGCACCCCTCCCCCCCAAAAGAGAAAAGTATATACACACACACACATAGGCAATTAACATGCAAATATTAATAGTTTTATATTTGGGGTTGGTAGTTTATCGGTGTCCACTGAATGTTTTTCTAGAAAACATGGAAAGTATATACTTGTGGCATTTTTCAAAGGTGCAATTCTTTAATGGGGGGGCTAATTATTTTGGTTTCCACTTTATTTATTTATTTATTTATTTATTTATTTATTTATTTTTGGTACCGGGGATTGAACGCAGGGGCGTTCTACCTCCATGCTACATCCCCGGCCCTATTTTTTATACTTTATTTTGAAACCGGGTCTCACGAAGTTGCAGAGGGCCTCACTAAGGAGAGAGAGAGACAGGGAGAGAGAGAGCGAGAGAGCTGAGGCTGGCCGTGAACCCAGATCCTCCGGTCTCTGCCTCCCAAAGTACTGGGATTACAAGTGAGCGCTACCACGCCCGGCTTCTCATTTACATTTAATCTAATTGTTCTTAAAGTGGAAACCAAGCCGGGCGTGGTGGCGCATGCTTATAATCCCAGTACTTTGGGAGGTGGAGACCGGAGGATCCGGGTTCGCGGCCAGCCTCAGCTCTCTCTCTCTCTCTCTCTCTCTCTCCCTGTCTCTCTCTCTCTCTCTACCTAGTGAGGCCCTCTGCAACTTCGTGAGACCCGGTTTCAAAATAAAGCATAAAAAAATAGGGCTGGGAGTGTAGCGCAGAGGTAGAACGCCCCTGGGTTCAATCCCCGGTACCGCAAAAAAAAAAAAAGTAAATGAGAGATTTTAAAGAAAAGCAAATATACAGTGTTGATGATTGCTGTTTTCAGCTGGTATAGTTTAGGCCAGCTGTTTATTACTTGAATGTTTATGAAAGAGTGCTTCGGACTCAGGAGAATGTTTAAGACACAGCAAAGGTGGGCCTTACCTTCCCCAGTTGCTGCTCTGTGAGAGAAAAGGCATCCATGAAGGCCTGGGCAATCACGGACAAACAGCCATCTATGTGCGGTGTCTTCTTAATGTCAAAGACAAACTGTGGGTTCTTGAGGATGTTCACCCAGAATCGGAGAGGAAGGCTGTTCAAAGAGAAGAAGCTCTTTTCAAACAGGGCCATTTGTCTGAAGCCAATGGTCTGTTTATCAGTTTTTAAACTGGTATTTACATCCTTATTGAAGTACATAAATCCGCTTAGCCAAACTACCAAGCAACAAATGGTACCAACACTCAGAACTAGAGGGTTAAACCAGCAGCTACTGAGAGGCAGACGAGAAGTCTGGAAGTGGCCATGGACAAGAATTCTCTCCAGATCTTGATTACATGAGATGATGGTCACCAGTAAGAACCTCTCCGATCTCCTGAGCCTGACCTCTTCTCCCCCCTCCAAGTGTGCCGCCTGGTCTAAGCCACTGCTCTCTCTCTCCTGGATCATTCTTCCTGAGCTCCTGACAGTTTATTCTCATACAACTTATGGGTGTTCCTCTTAACACAGAATCAGATCAGGTCTCTCCTCTGCTCAGACCCTGTGCAGCTCTTGGTGTCCCTGCAGGAAACACCCTCCTCCATCTTCCTGCGCCTCCTCTCCCACTGCACTTCACCTCATGAGAAGAGTTCCCTCTGCTGGACTCCTCGCTGTTCTTCACACATGCCGGGCAAACCTCAGGACTTAATGCTCTGTCGTCTTCCTGATACTCTCCTACCCCAAACAGTCTCATGATTTATTCCTTCTCCTCTTGCAAGACATCTCAAATCTCACCACCTCTGTGAGGCCTGTGACCACCCTGTCCTGTGGTGCTCTATCCTCCCTTTGCCACCTTCTCCACTTCACTCGTTGCTGTGTGGTGTACTTCAGTGGACGTATTTGATTTACTGTCTGCGCCTGTTAGAATGCACGCTCTGTGGGTTCAGGGGCTTGTATCTGTTTTGTTCATGACTGTAGCGCCCAACAGTGCTTGGCACATCATCAGTACCCAGATAAACTGGTGAATATGAACGTGGAATCTCTAGGTTCCTTCCACGATCTGCTTTTCAACTCTGGCCTCACTCGCCACCTCTGCCAAATGGCTGCTGGGTGTCCACTGGCTCTGCTGTCCTGGTTCCCGCCCCCGCCCGGATACCACAATGAAGCTGTGGAATGATGGCCGCAGCACCCGTGCTAGGTGTGGGAGTAGTGGGGCCTGGGGACACAGGAAGAGGCTAGGACACACAACGGGAGTAAGCCAGAGGAGAGTTGGGATAGACCTGGAATAATGGAGAGGACTGGACCTAGAGCTCTGGAACTTCAGCTTTTAGTGCTTATTTAAAATGTCTTGGCTGACCCTAGTGCTTGGAAGGGCTCGAGCTTGCGCGAGAAGTTCTATTACTTCATAACTCTTGAGTCTCTGGAGTTCAGCTCCAGCACACAGTATTTCCAGAAGAGGTAATGAGCTACATTTCTTTCCAGAGGATATTTAGAATAAATCTGGATGCCTTGCTTTTTCTTAATGCAAAATGTTAAATACAAAAACAACACAAAACTTGGGTTAGTTCTCATGGTATCTGAGTACTGCATTTGGTAAAAGCACAAATTTTTATACACTGTATAGATACTGATAGCTTGAAAATTGCAAAGTAATTATTTTAGGGACAAATAAGAGTTTTCTGTAATGAAAAATTAGTATGATGAACCCACAGCATATTAATTTCTTACCCTTTGCTGGTCTAACATTCTCAACAAAAATCTTCTTCAGGCATTAAAGTTAACTGTTGGTGCATGTCTGTAATCCCAGTACTTGGGAGGCTGAGACAGGAGGATTGCACATTCAAGGCTAGCGTGCAGTAACTTAGAAAGACCCTGTTTCGAAATAAAAAAGGACTGGGGGTGTAGCTCAGTGGTAGAGTGCCTTTGGGTTTAATCTCCAGTACTATTTAAAAAAAAAAAGATTAACTTGCTAGATGTGGTGGTGCATGCCTGTGATCCCAGTGTTTGGGAGGCTGAGACAGGAGGATTGCAGGTTCAGTGCTAGCCTCATCAACTTAACGAGTACCTGTTTCAAAATTTTAAAAAATAATAGTAAGAGCCAGGCGTGGTGGTGCACACCTGTAATCCTAGTACTTGGGAGGCTGAGACAGGAGGATTGCAGGTTTGAGGCCAGCCTTAGCAATTTAGTGAGACCCAGTTTCAAAATAAAAAAAAATAGGGCTGAGGGTATAGCTCAGAGGTAGGATGCCCCCAAGGTTTAATCCCCAGCACCACAAAAAAATAAAAAATAAGAAGGGCTGGAGGTATGGCTCAGAGGTAGAATGCCCCTGAGTTCAATCTCCAGTTTAAAAAAAAAAAAAAAGATTATTTTATCCTAAAGAATAGGGTTCTCTGCATAGGAATAGTTAAATGTATTGTTTAAAAATAGAAACAGGAAGAAACTACTTTGACATGATAGCTTACCACGCCCAAAGATTCTGATAGAGATAAATGAATCCTCTGTAACTAACTGTGCCCTCCTTTTAGTTAATATTCTGTCCCAGATTCTTGAAAACAGTCAATAATCACCTACATTCCCACCTGTTTGTTTTCCAAATATGTACGACGTCAGGATCTGTGATTTTTTTGTTTTCAGCCTGGGCATCCAAAAAGTCAAAAAAGTATTTTATAGCAAATGGGGCTCTGCTGTTGGGTAAACTCCAAATGCTTCTGAAAAGTTTTTCAAGCACAGAATGAATTGCCACCTGAAAGAGTACATGAGATTTGGGGGGATTAAAAAATATGGTTAGTGGTTTTGTAAACATGATAGAAAACCAAATCTTAGTTCAGGGAAAAGGATGTGCCAGAGAAAAACAAGCTGAAGAGGAAGGTAAAATCCTCAAACAAGGCCAGTATTTGCAATATGGGACAAAGGTCCTGAAACTCCACACCCAGGTTAAGATTTGGTTCAGCAGCTTCTTGCTGGTAGCAGTGGCATTGCATCCACAGGGAGGGTATCTTAGCCGTCCCCAGCAGGTGAAGGGCTGTCAGTTTGTAGGGCTCTATACATAAACCAAGACGCCCCTGATGCTTGGCTTTTATGATGTTCAGGCTGGAAAAACTCAAGCAGTGTTGCTCTGTTCCCAGAATTTTCCCTGTTGCCTGTATTTCCATCATTGGGTCTTACTGTATACTTTCCAAAGCATTTGAGTATTTTACAAAAAAACAAAACAAAACAAATAGGCTGAGCTCTCTGGGAAAGCTGAGAAAATCAAAAGGCTCAGGCTGCTCTCTGCCCACCACACAAATCTCTTAAGCAGATTCTTTGCCGCCCATAATCTGAAGATGCATGCCCATCAAGTGACTAGGGCCAGGTGTAGATCGTAGCATTTATATTGCTAGTCATTTCAGGGAGAAAAAAGAAGAATCACCACAGACTTCTGCTAATCCCACTAAAAGCCAGATAAAGTAAAATGTGCTCCTGATTTGGTATTCTACGGGCTTTCACATCTGACACTCTTATATATGAACAGAATTCCTAATTTCAAAATGAAAAAAAAAAATCAGTAAGATTTTGCTTGGTTTTTAGTCACTGACCTCCCCCCTTCATTGTATTTGCAATTCAAAGGAGTTTTATTGCTTATCTATAATAACAAGTAAACAAAAAGGAATAATTATGCTGTCAACCTAAAAAATAACAATAGCAAAACGGTGGGGAAAGGAACTGGGAACAATATTAAAATCCCTGATTGAAGATGCTACAGTCGAAATTTGTAAAGTGCAGTTATCTTTGCAGTTTATAAAAAAGGAGAAGGGGATAGGAAGTGTTTACAATTTAAACTTTCATTTTGCTTTGCCAGAAGGCACGAGGGATTTGTAACATTTTCACACTTCAGTGGAAATTAAGTCAAACACATCATATACCCCCAAGGTGGCCGTAAAAGCTCTCCCAGAACAGTAAGTGTACCTTGGTCGACAGCAGCTTTGTCAGATACATTTCTTTTACTTTGAACTTGTGTTTCCCTCGATGTCTCTTTCCTTGCACATCTTGGAATGCTTCCGAATCTGGTAAAATCTAAAGGGCAGACGGAGTAGAAGCGTTACCTGAGGAGACCGTTCGTGCTCCAGAAGGCATGCGATTTAGCAGCACGCACAAGAAAGCCTGGACTCACCAAATGGCAGTGGTCATCCGAGTATTCCACATCTGAGCGCCAGAGAAGGGGAGAGAAAACAGTCCATTAAAAAAACAACCATGGGCTGATTGGACTTCTTATAAAAAGCCCCATTTGTGCTGCAAAACCAAGAGCTCTTCATTGCTAATATTCCCTTGCCATACCTTGAGATCTTAAAAACAGTGTGAAGAGAAGGAACTGAGTGGCCACTTGTTGGGGACAGGGTAAAGGGGGCTCAAGTCTATCATTTAACAAATATATCTGGAGCACCTCCTCTGTGCCCAGGGCTCCAGGGTTTATGGCAGGGAGTAAGAGGAACTTGGTCCAGCCCAAATGGAATGCACATTCCAGCCAATAGGAGGCATCTAACTATTAGTTGCACAATTAATTACAATTGTGGTAATAATGATAAGGGAGAATTATATGCAAAGGATGCAGCTACGGCACCAGTCTAAGTCTGGGAGGTTTCTTTGTGGAAGGGATATTGGAGCTCAACCTAAAAGTTAGCCAAGCATGTGGGGAAAGGCCCCAAGGTGGAAAGGAATGTGACCCCTTCTAGGATCTGAAAGAAGGTCAGCGAGGTAGAGTTCACAGAGCTATGCAAGAGTCACTGAGCAAGGAAATGCTCTGGAGAAATGTGGCTGTAAATGGTAAAGGGAGTGGAGAATGGAGGGGGAAACAGATTGAGGCACTGGGTTTTTTGTTTTGAAGATGAGAGACCAAAACATCTTGAAATGCTAATGGGAAAAAATGCAGTAGCCAGGGAGGGAAAATAGTTCATTAACAGAACAACCAGAGGCTAATTGGTGAGAGGAGAGACGGGAGGCACAGGTGCTGAGACGGCCTTGGTGGGAGGAAGGGCAGCCTGAGCTGTCAGCGTAAGGGAGGAGGAGGACACAGGCAGATGCGGTAGGTTGGTCGGTTTGGTACTGGATGTCGAGGGAGTTCTCATTTCTGTTTTGTCCATGAAGTGCAGGGTGACGTCATCTGCCTACAGTGTGGGAGCACTGTGAGGCAGGAGCTGAGGAGAGGCTGACCTGGAGAACTGAGCTGAGTTTCTAAGGAAACCGGGTGATAGGAGTCTGTGTGGAAGACCCTGGTCAAGTTGGCTACCATGAAAGTATAGTGATAGTATACTGCTGTATACCTTTCTCCCATAGCTGCCTGGCTGTGGTTCAGAAAAGGCTACTAGCTGGGTTCATCCACCGCTGGGGTTTTGACAGAGGGGCTGGTGACAGGATGGAGGGGTAGGGGATTTGGAGTGTTAGCAGGATAGCAATTGAAGTGAGGGTGCTCAGCTGGAGTGGGCAGGGAGGAAGCCGAGCCTGGACTTGCTGGAGTCCCGTGAGGACATCTAAACCTAAACTTCTATTCAATCCCCCAACAACAGGCTCTTCAAAAGTCCCAATCTCTGAGGCCTAAAAGCACAGCTCTCCCCCTTTTCCTAACATAAGGACACCATCCCCCTATGCCACAATGAAAGCCACTCTGCAAAATGGCGCCACTATAGCCCCATTACTGATGGGAGGAGGGAGTCCCTAAAGGGGTGTCTTAAAAGCTACCAAATTACCCTGTTTCATCAGGAGCCCTGCAGTCTCTGTTTGCACTGACCAGATACTGGGACCTACTGAGTACCTTCTACTGAATGCAGGAATCAAGAAGCCCTGCGTCTATTTGCGTGGGTGGGGAGAGCCTGCTGGTGAGAGGCCCAGAGCCCCGAGGACTGGTTGTCTTGGCAGGGGTCTAATTTCCCTAGAGACAAACCTGGAATGGACCTGGGAATTTTCTCAGGGCTGCACATGGTGTTTCCTTTCCTGGCTGTCAGGGAGGGAGCAGAGGGCTATTGAGACTGGCCCGTTGGCTTTAAGCTATCCCTTTAGTTTCTTTCCACTTCCTGGGAAGTTTACAAATGCAGTCACACTGATAGGGACTTGCTAAGACCAGTATCAGTGTTTGTTCAGCGCCTGTAGGCCTGGGTGACTATCTGCAGGCTTGACTCTCAGCTTGCCACGGGGATCTCCTCTGTTAGCCCCCATCCTACTGAGGAGCTGGGAAACCTGTAAGGGCTGAGAGTCTGCCCTGAGTTTAGAGCTGAAAGAGACAGCAACTTCCTTTGTGCCGGGCCATCTGGGCCAACCACAGTTTACAGTTTCCTTCTTGCAGGGCCCACAGTCTTAGGAGTAGAAACAGAAAGGGCTTTTCTCCATTTTCAGAGAATTACGTAGCAACAACTCAATCTTGCCTTTGTGACAAGACATCTGAGAGAGGAAGAAAAGCAATACTTTATAAAGCTGGGTGAGAACAAAAGGTTAACAATATTATATTGGTTACCTGAAGTAAAATTTGCTATCTTCTTAAAGACTTTTATAGTGGATCCATTTGATATCTGAAAGCAAAGATAAAAAATATATGAGTTTTCAAAATTTAATGTATTTCTCAACTTCACTCAGGAATTAGATGGCTGAATGGATCTTACATTCTCTCACTTATTAAATCAAATATTTATCAAGAATTGCTATGTTCTGGACACTGTTGGGGCTAGGGCTATCTAGAAAGATAAGCAAGACACTGTCTCTGCCCTCTAGGGACTCAATCCTGTGAAGGAGGCAGACAGGCAATGAGAAGAGGTAAGTTCCCAGAAAGCGGAGGTCAGGACCCTGTGGTCCAGATGGGGTGGCCACTGTTTGGCCACTCCGCTGCCTCTCAGAGGTCAAGAGAGGCCTGGGCCAGTTTCATTTTTTGAGGTTCTTGTTATGAGATGAATGTGTGTGCCTCCTCCAAATTCAGATGCTGAAATCCAAATCTTAATATGATGGTACTAGGAGGCAGGGCTTTGGGGAGGTAATAGGTCATGAGGGCAGAGTCCTTGTGAGTGGGATTAGTGTCCTTATAAGAGGCGGCACCGGAGCTTGCCTCTCTCTGCTCTCACCACATGAGGATGCAGTGAGAAGACAGCCCTCTGCAAACCAGGAAGGGGCCCTTCAATAGATTCTGGATCTACTGGCACCCAGATCTTGGACATCCAAGCACCAGAACCCTGAGAAATAAATGTCTGCCGTTTAAGCCACCCAGCCCGTGGCATTGTTACAGTAGCCTAAACTAAGACAGTGGTATATTAAGAAATGAAGAGATGCTAAAACAGGTTTTCAAAAACTGGCATATAAAGCTAATGTCACCGGGCAAGCTGGTGCACAATAATCCCAGTACTTGGGAGGTTGAGACAGGAGGATCGCAGGTTCAAGGCCAGCCTTAGCAACTTTGCAAAACCCTGTATCAAAATAAAAGATAAAATAAAAAAGTGCTGGGGCTATAGCTCAAAGGCAGAATGACCCTGGGTTCAATCCCAGTACCCCCCCCCCAAAAATATATCAGCAACTTAGAGGAAAGTAGATCACTAATTGTGTAAAGCAGGGTGGGGGGGAGTAAGGAGTGAATGTGATGGTTTAACCACTGTAAATATATCTAAAACCACTGAATTCTATATTTCAAACAGGTGAGCTTTCTGGTATGTAAATTATATCTCTATTAAATAATTGCTACAGCTTTTAAATGTATACATAGACAAATTAAACTTTTGCCTCATTGGCATGCTGATGCCGTGCCTGTGTAGTGCCTCTTTTGGAGATGAAGTCAAGGGTTCTCACCTAAGGTCTTTGGGATCCAGGGCCAAATGGCCTTCCAGAGCCCTCTGCCTCACCCTGAGGGGCCCTGGGAAATGAGCAGGTGCAGAAGCGACCTCAGGTAGAGGGAGACAGATGCTAAGATCCTGAGGGCAGACCTGGCTCCTTGGGAGAAATTGTTCTGAGGAAGAGGATGATCGACAGCAGCATGGGACAAAGGGGTGGTGAAGAGGAGGCAGGTCAGGGGCACACTAACCCCCACCTCCATTCTGGAACTGTGGCTGGAAGATTAACCCTGTCCTTTCTGAACATTATCAGCTAAGTGATTTTCCTCTGCACTCTGAAGCTCCAAGGCTGTTCTGGTTTCTAATACCTGGCCTTCCCCAGTTTGGAGGTAAGAAGAAACCTAGAATTTCTCTCTTCTGGCCTGCTGCACCTTGGTTATCAAAATATACAAGCCTGCCTAGCAAGCACCAACGGACTAAACCCTAATCTCCTTCAGGTTGCACCCACATAGGAAGAACACAGAGCAAGAGCCAGATCTCAAGAGGCCCAAACACAGCTGTCCTGCCAGCTGTGTCCAGTCAGCCGCTAAGTTTAGGCCAGAGGCCTCCAACCGCTGGTGTTCAGCACATCTTGGAGGGGTGGGGCCCAGTCTGGGCAGGGGCCGGCTGGAGCCTCTGCAAAATGTCTCCCGCGAGGAATCTTAACTCTTAGCTCTTTGACTCTGCTGTTATTACCAAATATCCTCTCCTTACCCTTGAGCCATTCATTGTTTTCTGGCT
The DNA here is from genome assembly GCA_004027185.1 of Glis glis. Classification (NCBI taxonomy): domain Eukaryota; kingdom Metazoa; phylum Chordata; class Mammalia; order Rodentia; family Gliridae; genus Glis; species Glis glis. The sequence continues at coordinate 46,447 of PVJS01000423.1, forward strand.
GATTTTTCAGTTCTCCATATTTGATGCAATTAAAGCCAATGCTCTGTGCGGGCACCCCTCAGCAATTCTCAGACACCGTGTTTATGAGAATGTTTGAACATAGTTACACAAAATTTCTCCCCACGAAGAGCTGGATATGCTCTGTTTCTAAGCCAATAAATATCTTTTTATAAAAGGAAGCTGGTGATTCATTCTGGGTAATTGTCAAAGAATGAATCCCAAATGGATCCTGTTGAGTGTTGAGCCAATACTCCGCTACTGTCAGACGCTTTGTTTTGCCAAAAGCGAGCACCCTTACTCTATAATCACAAACACCACGGATGGGCCTTCCGATAAGAAGCGCTGCCAAAAGTTCAAATGTCTTTTCAAGAGCTGGCAACGACTCGCTGCTGGCGCTGCGCTCAGGCATGAAGATAGCGTAGACTCAGCTTGTACCAAGGAAATTTTACTCTGAAATTATCTTCCAAGAGCCAGTGTAAAAGCATTTTATTAGTGGATGAGTTGTGTATGTGTGTGAGAGTGTACTGTGTTCACAGCTGCTCTGGGGCTGGAACATTTCCACCCCATGTGATGCTTTAATACTATTATAAGAATAGAAAAATAATTTACAGATGTTTGTGGGGGGTGAAAGGTTTCCGCTTTTTCTTTTGCACAAGTCAGCTGAGGCCGAGTTAAGGGCAGAGCTGCCTTTTTGAAAAGTGCCGCAGAATCCAAAGAGTTAAAAATATGATGCTGTTTGTTCCATCTGAGGAGCTCCAAATGCTTCCCTAAGAGTGACTCATTAATCGTCCGTCCTCCTGTGAGGCAGGGAACATTCTCTGTGCCCCTACTTTAGGGATGAAAACCAAATTAAATCAAGGAAAGATTAATGTCACTAGATGGATCTGCAGCAGGAATGTTTCTCCAGCCCAGAGCAGAATGGGTGCACACAGTGATTTCAAATTAAATTCTTCCCAGTCTCCGTGTTCCAGGAACGCGATGACAACAAGGCGATAACCCCTTGGATGACCCCAGCCCAAGCTAGAATGCAGCAGAGAGGACCGTAGACATTTCCATCATGACCACACAGGGAAGAAACGGACCCGTGCCAACACTTTAAAGTCACTCTAAAATAAATTTGCAAGTGAATGTGAGGTTTCCTGATGGCAAGCGCTATCTTTATGGCATAAGTTGGAGATGATCCCATAAAAATAGATTTTCTAGAAATTTAAGGTTGAACTTATATTTAACCTTATAAAATGGTCATTTGTGTAGGTAAAAATGCTTGACTCTTGGCAATTTTGTATGGTACAGCCTAAGAGAAATCATGGAATTTTATGAAAATGGTCTGAATATTATGATGCTTCTTCCTTATTTGAAGAAAAAAATCTGAAGACAATAATTAATACTAATTACCACATAGAATCCCTTACGGGTATCTCTCATTCCAGAAACCACCTTTTCTGCTAAAACAGTATTGTATGAAAACAGAATTCTGTTCCACCAGCAGCGCCTCTGCAGTGACCCGCCAGGCTCTCCCGCGGACGCCTCCAGGCTGGAGGCATCTTTCTTCTAGGGGCCAGAGGGATAACCTCGCTCGGTCCTCCAGTGAAGAGGACTCGGGGCCTCAGAGCATGTGGAAGGCGCCTTCGCAAGACTCTCCACGGGCACAGCAAGTCACACAGAACAGAGCTGCGAGGGATCCTTGAAACTGCAGAAAAGGCCCAGAGGGCTCCTGCTTCTCCACTATTTACTTGAAACTAACCCTCCAGCCAGAAGTGGTCTCCCTCTGAGGACTGTTAGAGATAACCCGAGGTCGTGTTCCTTCCTGAGGGAGCTGGGCTCCAGGAGCTCTCCCAGGCTGGTGGGGTTGGCCGTCTTTGGCTCTGAATTGCTGAGAGGCCTCCCCTCTGATGAAGGGAAGTGCCGTCCTCAAGGGCCACTGGTCACAAAGGATGTTAAAGGAGGATTGGGAGCAGGGAAGCATTTTTGTTATTCACGACCACAAGATTCATCATAGGATTTGAGAAGTTATTCTTGTGAACTTGGTATCAGAAGATGTTAAGTACCAGTATTTATTTCATAAGTCAGGCCCAGCTCTCTAGCCAGGCTGCTTAGAGGTTAGGAGCAGGGGCTGAAAGCCCGGCTCTGAGCAAGGTTGTTCCTCTGGCCCTGAGCAAAGCCAAGGTCTCTAGACTGATTCCTTTTTCATCTGCTTCCAGCCTTGGGGCATCAGTGAGAGGTGCTAGATGACCTTGGCCATGTTTCTTAGCCTCTTTGGGCCTCTGAATTGGAATAATGACAGTATTCATCTCATGGGACAGTAGAGAAGACGAAGGAGTTGCTGTTGATAAAAGCCCTAGAACATTGCCCGGCACAGATACTCATGCTGCAAGAGACCTTTAGGGGTGGTCCAAGCCTTTGATTTTAGGATCAGAGATGATACCTGACCAGAAGGACCACAGACCATATCCAGCAGACCTTTGGGGACACTCCTAGGACCTTTAAAAGACTTTTGCATGGCAATTTTGGCATTGGCAGTGACCAGTGATTAGCACACACCTGTTGAGTCAATATTCTTCAACCGGACAGCGGTTCATCGTCTTTTCTGCCTCCCCAAACCTTGCAGCTCAGAATGAGAGCTACTCTCTTGTAGAGAAAATGTCCTGCCCCCCACACAAAGCACCAGTAACACCCTCAATGGCACCCCACAGCAGAGTGTGGGTGTGATAACATGGCCCAGAAAAAGGCATAGAGGGCAGGGGAAGAAAGCCCTGGACTTCAGAGAAACCAGCACCAGTCACTGGGCAAGCATCCCCAGGCCACTGACACACCCCTGACCCCACCAGCTCTGTCCCCTTCACAGCAGACGTGCAGAGCCACAGCCAGCTGAGGAAGCGTGCGGGGAGGGTCTAATTATAGGGAGAAAGCCGCCTCTGGCTTAATGTGTATTAAAGACACCGGCTCACTTAACCCCTGTCTGTACAAGACAGAATGAGACTGTGGCAGAAATTCACCCTCCTCTGTGTTCATCTGATGGAAAACGGGGAATACCAGCACCAAAAGCAAAGCACAGGTTATTGTGAACCTTGATGGAGCCAGAGCGTGTCAACTGTGCTGGGTGCTGGTTGCCACTGTTGTCACCGTGCAAAGCACCATGCTGAGTTGGCAAGGACACTATCCATCCTGTAGGTGCAGAGCATCCCCGACAAGCTTGGGGCTCTGGGGCTGCACCTGGCCTGAGAGGCTATATTTTTGCTGTGCCCTCAGATCCTTCTAGAAACCTTTTCTTCAATACACTGAGAACAAATCATCCCAACCCGTTATGTTCTATTCGCCCTCAGGACAGAACAAGCGCCAAGAAACAGGCTCAGACTCCAGCAGCAGGGACTTTGTTTAGAGAGGAGGAGGAACTGGCCGTCACTAAAGATTAACTTTAAAACCTAACTAATTTGGATTAATTGGAGGGAGGTAAGTCTGAATCACTTAAAACTCCGAATTAGGCCCTATTTTTAAATGAAATATAGTTTTTTGCTTTCAAGCACATACAGTGACTCAAACTAGGGCACTTTAGTAAATGAATAAGAGTGATAATTAGCATCTTGTCTCTTTGGAGGGAAAAGCAAGTGCTTGAGGAGAACATTTTTTCTTTAATGAAAGGGCAAAAGCAAACTTCAGCCCAGCCCTGTCAAATTATTCCCTATTTTGAATCTGCAGAGGCGCGACTAAATCAAGTGTAGATTTAGGAGGCTAAGGGTGGTAGGTGCTTTTTTTTCAACCAGTCTTTAAGAAACAGGGCTTTTGAGCTGGCCCAGGCTTAGAGAGCACGGCCGATTGACCTCCTGCGTTTCCTTCAAGCTCTCTGTGTTTCTTTGCCTTACGGCTTAGCTTTTAAAACATAAGGAGAATCCTTTAAGCCCTCTTGTCGTAGTCTTGTCATTTATTACCACCATGCAGTGATGCTGGGGTATGAGACCAATAAATCATTGGGATGGGAAGTGACTACAGGCTGGATTAATTTCATTATCATCCTTAAGCAGATAGGTGTCTAGCACGGCCGATGTCCCCATGAAGAGTGATGCTCTCTCTCTCCTGACAGGCCCTCCAGTGCCTGGTCACAGCTGTGTGCTTCTGTTTTCCCTGCTGGAATGACCTGTCCTGCCTTTCCCTATTAATGGCAGCGAGCAGCCACCTCCTTCCTTAGTAGCCCACTCCATGTCACAGGGTTGCAGGGGTGGGTGGTGCCGAGATGGCACTGAGTGGTGGTGGGGGGCTCAGCTGAGCAAGGCAGGTTCTCTAGCCAAGGGCCCAAAGGGGGGAATTGGGGGCTCTGCCCCTTCTGAATGCCCAAAGAAGCTTGCCACCCAGACTCAGGGAGGGGAGGAGATGGCCTGCAGGTCTGGAACACTGAACACCGCAGAGATGCTGTAATGAGTCCCTCTCTGAGCACTTCCACTCTGCAGGCCGCGCCTCCCACTCTAGCCTCTTCCCACCCACTGCGGTCCCTCGGGAGCAGCTCACCATTGGCCCACATCCCTGAGCTCAGAAATGCATACTTTTAGAAAGCTATCTGGGAGCTGAGCATGATGGTGCTACTTGGGAGGTGGGAGCAGGAGGATCACAAGTTCGAGGCCAGCCTGGGCAACTTAGCCAGACCCTGAGGTCCTGAGTTCAATTCTCAGGACTGTAAGCAAGCAAATAAAATAAATAAAACTTTCTGGGATTTTTATAGAACCCCAAAACTAAGAACAACTGCTCTTAACAAGATGATTCTGTGTTGGGATATCTGAGCTGTAGGGGACTGAGCACAGAAGCGCGTCATGAATCTGTGGTTTTCTCTGTGAGGAGGTCTCTAGCAAAGCCACGGGGGCTGTACCCACTCAGGTGTCACCATAGCAACCATTTTCAAAGTGAGTCTGAGACCTGCTCAGCCAAGGAGCCCAAGGATGGGGTGTTCTTGTTCCTGGCTGCTGTCCAGAGAGCTCAGCTGAGAACAGTCTCAGCTTCTCACTGGCTGAGGGCAGAGCCTGGCAGAGCCCAAAGTCCTGCCTGGGCAGACCCATCTTCCTGGGACTTTTGAGCCAGGAAAGACAGCTGATCCTCCTCACATGTAATCTGTCTCTGGAAAAGCACCTGCCACTCCTGAGTGCCAGCCTCGACCCCTCCCTCACCCCGCTACCTCCCACCCAGGCGTCCTGGAGTGCCCACCTCCAGAGCCGCTCGGAATCCATCCCACCTCCAGAGCCGCTCGGAATCCATCCTACCTCCAGAGCTGCTCTGTTATTCTGGGCAGCGTCATTCCTCACCTGAAATTCTTCAGCTGCTTCCAGTGGGTTTCCCTATTTCTAGGTTTGCACCTCCTATAGCCATGCCCCATGCCCACCACAATCATTTTTTGGAACACAACCTCCCTCCCCCACTTAAGGCCCTCTCTCTAATGGCGTCCCACTGTCCTTGGGATAAAATGCAAACTCCTAAAAAGCTGAGCAGGCCCTGCAGGATATGCCTTCCCCTTCTCACTCCCCTCACACCCCGGCCTTTCTCTGTGAGAAGCACTTGCTGGTTAAGCCACGGCCCCCAAGCCTCAGTGTACCCATCCATGAAGTAGAGTTAACAATGGTGTGCTGTAAGATGGAATGAGCAGAAATAAAGAGAACGTTGATGTCAGCACCTGGCCCAGAATAAAGCGCTCCCTAAGCCATAGCTGTTACTGGCCCTCACTGCCCCTGGGCTCCTCAAGTTTTGGCTGGTCTAAAAGTTGTCTATTGAACATATGCATTCGCCCTTCTCTGCGGGATGTGCTGGCACGCGCTCTTAGCCTGGCTAGGTTCTCCTTGTTCTAGGTCTCGGCTCAGTCATAGCTTCCTCCAGGAAGCCTTGGATGCTCCAGTTCACACACCATCATGTCATAAAGAGTTCATTCATTGCTGTGGCTCCATCCGCTCCCTGGGGCTGCAGGCTCTGCGAGGACAGGGACCTGGTCTTTGCTCCTCTCCCACGCACACCCGGCTCTCAGCACGTAACGGAAATTCAACAAAGATTTGGATGACACTGCTGAACAAATCTCAGCACCCCAGCGTGTTCAGGAGCCTCCCCTGCCTCCTGCCTCCTCACATGCGGGCTTTTCTGGCACTCACGGCTCTGAGAAGTCACGTGCACCTTTCACCGACCTCAGCATTCGCCCTACATAGGGGTCAAGGAGCTAAAGGAAGTATCACTGGACAGTCCAAACAAACAGGATGGCTAGAAGTTCTTTAGAAATGAGGAAACTACACAAAAGGTCGCAAGGTCTAGTGTAAACACTGTGCACTGTGCACTTTTTTTTTCATTTTAAGACAGTGTCTCACTAAGTTGCCCAGGCTGGCTTCAAACTTTTTATCCTCCTGCTTCAGCCTCCTGAGCCTCTGTGATTACAGGTGTGTGCCACCACTCCGGGATCAAGGCTTAGGCCTTTCACAGGCTTGTTCAGCATCAGTGCACATGGCGAGCGGTCGTCACACACGTGTGTTAACTCTGCATGGCTCTCCTAGGGCACTCTGAGGCCAGACAACCTCATCAAGGTGAAGCTTCTGATCTAAGCTGCAGGATCGTGTGATCAGGCAGCATGAAAACCAAAGCCTTCGGAGGCAGAAGCGTGACAAGTACCCCAGGAGGGACAGCGACTCCTGGACTCTCTTGAGTGAACAGCCAAGGAGGACTGCTGCCCCAGAAACCAGCAGTCTGCAGACTAGTCCAGAAAACAGGTGGGAGTCTGGGATTTTTTTTTTTTAAGAATTTACCTGGTCCTGGAGATTACCCAATCCAACGGGGACTGGGAACGAGGAAGGAGATGCGAGGTTAAGTCCTGTTCTTACCTCGTAGTGGCCAATGGTATTCAGTTTGGTTATTCCATCTTCGAGAATCACAGAGGAACTGTCAATATCCAGAAGTTCTTTCTGTCGTGTGCCCACTTGAAGCTCTGAAAAAGGGGAGGGGGATATGTTTTGTTTCCTTTTATAATCACCATGAAATTTTTTAAATGCTACCCTGTACTTTCACAAATGTTATAAATAAATAAAACTCGAGTGAAATGGTAAAGCTTTGTTGTGAGATATGGAGATATATCAGCCAGACTGGGAGCCTGAGCTGTTTGATCTGGTTCGTGTTCAGGGCACTGACATCTCAGACTGCCTTTCCCTGCAGCCTTCACGCCGAGGCTAGGCGTGGAAGTGAAGCCATCGAAGACAAAATCATGCATCTTTCGAGTAACTCCCAGTACTCACGAGTGTGTGTGCCTGTGTTTCACTGGCGAGGTGCAGTGGGAGCCCTCTCTGCAGGCTCCTGTAGGGGAGGCGCCGGTGTGCTTAGCGCACCAGTGAACAGGCTACAAACTCCCCGCGGGGTGACCAGCGCCTGCCCTAGGGTCAGAATGTGGCTCAGATGCATGTTTTCTTTTCTTGAACCTACAGTGTTTTACAAATTATTACATGAATGTTGACTCAACATCAATATTTAAAGATTAGGAGATTGTACCAAAAAAATTCTGGACTCCTGATTTCTCATTTTAAAAATCTGGTAACACCAACCCTGCAGCCTTCAAGGCCACCCTCGGCCAAAGCCAGCTGGTTCTGCCCCCTTAAATGGTGAGTCTTTTCCCAATTAAGTCAGACCTCACTATGTCCTATTGTCCTGGATATGACATTCCCTATTATTTATATACTTTACTGCCCCTTTGGGCATCTTAGCTGGTGAGCCTTAAAGTCTCTAGAGTGTATGTGTGTGTGTGTGTGTGTGTGTGTGTGTGTGTGTGTGTGTATTAGTTACTAGGGATTGAACCCAGAGGCATTCTACCTCTGAGCTATACTACCAGTCCTTTTTAAGTTTTTTTGTTGTTTTTTAACAAGGTCTTGCTAGGTTGCTGAGCATCTCGCTAAGTTGATGAGGCTGGTCTTGAACCTGCAATCTTCCTGTCTCAGCCTCCCAAGTACTGGGATTACAGGTATATGCCACCACGCCTGGCTTTGTGAGCCTCTATTAAAAGAGTTCTGGGCACAGCTGCTTCCGGAGTTGGATTTCAACACAGTCTATGGCTGGTTTTCTAAGGCTTTGCCTCAGTTTCCTGAGACCAGCTTCAGAGATAGTTTGGAAGATTAGCAGACACACAGATAAGAGTGATGTGGCTGATAGGCTGGGTCCCCATTTACCAACAGACAGTGTAATGCCACGGGCTTGTTCTGCCTCTGCCTTCCTACGTCAGGAGGAGAGGGACACCTGATTGGCACAAACCCAGGAAAAGCGTGAAGACACTGCTGTCAACTTGTCCACGTGAGGACTGGGGCTGCTGGGCTGTTTTCCCTGTGGCTGTTGGGCTGGGTGTGCCCATGTTGTCTGTCATCAGAGCCACAGATTTACAAGACATAGTTCAAGGCATTCAAGGCGAGGAAGTCGATGGTCTGGGTCAGGTCCTGGTTTCCTGACTGTGGCTGCCCCTTGACTCTGTATCTAACCAAGTAAGTTAAACTGTCTTCCAGCTGCCCGGTAGCCCATCCAACGGAAGGAACTAGCAAAGAGGTGGAGAAAGGCACCCCAGTGCCCCGCTTTCTTTGAAGCAGGTCATAACATCACTGTGTATTTGCAGGGTCTCACTCAAATTCCCAGACCCTGCCTGAGGCTTTTCTCAATGGCCTTTAGCAGGTCTGATTGCAGGGGGAGGATTTTAATTGCCTGCTTAGCGGAGGCCTACAACTGTACGTGGAAGGGAGATGAACCTTGTTACGCTGTCTGTCACTGCCACGATTTTACTCTTCTCTCCCGTCCCATTATCTGCTATAAAATCCCACAGCAGTCCCCTGGGAGGCCTGCGCGGAGCTCAACTTTAAAATGTTGATGAACATTTGAGTGAAGTGGAGCCCTGTTAGCTTGCTCACGCATATGCTCTCCTTTGCAGTATACCAATAGAGCCCGAAAATGAATTCAGAGCAGCTGCCGCTTCACGTTGGGGGAGGACGGAGACTATACTTAATGCAGGACGTGATTAGCAGGGAGGAAGATGACCTTTCCAGCATGCTGGAGTTAACACTCGGCGGCGGAGCCACCCGCTAATGACACGCTCAGTATCACAACAAACAAATCAAATGCCAACGTGAAGTGCAACACACGCGGAGGGCACGGGGTTTACACCTCTTTGTACTTCTTGATGCAAGGTGATTCCATTTGGTCTTGGGGTCAGCAATTTCATGAATCTGATTTACAAACATAATATTTTAAAAACAGCATCTTGGGAGGATTATGCTTCCTAGGAAGAGTCACGATGCTGGTGAGAGAGGAAAGGAGTCCTTTGGCCCCTAGACATGCCCTCTGGGGCAGCCTGAGACATAGAAGCTGCTGGGTAGGGAGGGAAAGCAGAGAGGGCTCATCAAGGATTAGGACAAAGTATCTCCCGCATAGCCTTACCAAGACCGATTTCATTGAGCTGAAGTCCATAAGGAGAGCCATTTTTGCTCAAGAATGCTTGGAAAATCTTTTCTTTGGCTTGGCCTATGGTATCACAGTCAAGAACATTGACTGAAATATTCCGACAGACATCCGCGCTCTCATTTTCTGGGATTTTTTCAAAGACGACATTTAACGCCTGCAAGAATACAAACAGGATTCCACGTCGATTAGATAATTGCAATCTGAGAGGCATTCATAAAAGACACAAACCTTGGCAAGTCCTACTAATACCTCTGACAGCACATTAGCAAACACCATATCGCATTATACTACTTTAATCTTTTCTCCATAATCCATTCTTTTCAGGGATAATGGAAAGGAAAACAGAAAGTTAAAGCTCTCATTACAGAGCAAGCATTGAATAAATATATCTGAGAGGAAAATATATATACATGTAAATATTCTAAAAATGGTGATTTCTAATCTCATCCTCAAAAAAAAAAAAAAAAGAATTGGAAGGGTTCCACAGTAAATGAGGGCAGACTGGTGATTATCTTTTTTATTAACAGAACCACAGAGTCCCAGAAGTGAAGTTCCAGGTGACAGGAAAGGTTACGAGGTCCCCGTATTGATCACACCGAAGGGGTCACTTTTTAATATGCAGCATTAATTATGGTAACGTTCATCTCCCCCTCCACTTCCGACACCTTCAGTCAGATGTTTCTGAGCCTTCATTAAAATCCTGAGATCCCCACCCTGTACTATTATTCTTGCATTAATTACATCTCAGTGCCATTACTTAACGTTTTGTCAGTTAACATCCTCCCCGTGCAGCAAAACCTCAGAATCAGACTAATGGGGGAAGGAAGGCTTCTGTGGATGTGTGAAAACATAGAACGAGGGAATATTTCAAAACGAATCTAAAAGCAAGTTCAGGTTTACCGTGTCTAAGCACAAACACACAGATCTAAAAGAACCAAGTCTTACCTACTCCAGATCCTTGGAGGAAATTGATTCAGGGAGGAGCTGAGAGTATTTGGTAAATAGCAGAACACAGTTCCCATTCTCAGGCACCCGGTGATCACCGAGTCAGAGGGACTAAGGTATGGTGTGACATGCACACTGATTTCATGTTTTTGAGCCTGGCTTAATGAGGGAATGTAAAACAGTCAAGTAATGGGAATGTTAAGACGTAAACCCACAAATAATATGGAGAAGAGTGACCCGTGGGATTACCTCGATGCATGCAAGAGTGGCACCTGCCCCTTCGAGCATCGTGAGAGAGATGAAAGCTGCTGGGAAGGAATCCGTGATGATGATAATAATAATAACTTACTAAGTCGATACAACTATTATTGTCATAGTGTATTAGTGTGCCTTCATTTGGAAATGGGACTGAGCCCACACGGACCAGGACTCGGACTGTGTGCTCAGTGTCTGGCAAAGTGAGGAGGTTCGGCTAGCAGCAGAACCAGGCTTGCTTTAGTCCCCAACTGTAACCTCAGCCCACCACTAACCAGCTTGGTAACCTCTTGGCCCACCACTAACCAGCTTGGTAACCTCTTGGCTCACCACTAACCAGCTGGGTAACCTCTTAGCCCTCCATAACCAGCTGGGTAACCTCTTAGCCCTCCATAACCAGCTGGGTAACCTCTTGGCCCTCCATAACCAGCTGGGTAACCTCTCGGCATCTCAGTTTTTCATCACAAAGTGGGAATAACAGTAATTGACTCCTGAGGGTCTGGTGATAATGAACCGAATTAACCATGTAGCACAGAGTGGCTGACGTGTCTTGGGAGACATGACTTATAGGTCACCGATGCAGACATGAGGCCTCTGAGCCTCTGGGTGGTTCTTGGGGGGGGCAAGTCTTCTTTGGCAGCTGTGTCCCTGGAGCAAGTTCCTTGGCTCCCCCACACCTCAGGACGGGGGCCGGGGCGCAGCAGGTCTCGGAGGCCTCTTGTATGAGGGCACTAATCCCATTGTCAAGGCTTCTGCCCTCATGACTAATCCTCCCCCCAAGGCGCCACCTCAAGTACCATCACCTTGGGGTTAGGGTTCAACACAGGAATGGGGGGGGGGCAAGTTCTGAGACTTTAGCAGCATTAGAAAGAAGATATGCCCTGGGGACCGCCCAGCATCCCACAGGCCTCGCGTCCGTGTTTGTGGTCCCTACGTCCTATCTCCTGTGCGCTCCTCAGCCAGGCACGGATCAGTGTTATGTGGTCATTCAGCTCATCATGACCCTCCAGAGTCAGTAAGAGCCATGCAGCTAATTCTCAGGAGCTTCCAAAGATAAAGAGAGAAGGCGCCATCTCTGAGGAGGCGGGCCCTCACCAAACATTCAATCTGACCCCGCCTCCATCTTGGCCTTCCCGGCCTCTAGAACTGTGAAGAATGCACTTCTGCGGTTTGTGAGCCACCCAGTTAATGGTATTTTGCTTTATCAGCCAGAAAGGACTTTAAACTTTGCCCCTAGAATTCTGTTTATAATTACTAACAGTAAGCTTGGTCCAGTCCTGTCCAAATGATAAGACTCGGAGTCAGTGGAGCCTGAACCAGGTTGACCAGTGATCTGGGTCTGGCCCAGGCGCCTCCACCTCAGGACAGAGTCGCTCTTATCTGCTCTCAGAGAACAAGTGTGCTCTGGACCAGCCACCCACCGGCGAGGTTCAGACGCGTCTCTTCTCACAGGCACAAAGCAAACAAAAGCCTGCCAGGAGAGAAGCTGGGGATGCTGGGTGAGGACAGTGCCAGGCAGACTGTCTAGAAGGATCCAAGATGGTGAAGCCTCATGCCCAGGTCCTTTCCCTCACCTAGGGACATTTACTGGGGCCTCTGGAGCCAGAAATTGCAAAATTATATTTCAAGACATACTTTTTTATTTTCTTTTTTGGTGCTAAGGACCAAACCCAGGGCCTTGCACATGCTAACTAAGCACGCACTCTACCACAGAGCTGCACCCCAGCCCCAACACTTCTTCAAATCCTCCCAGCATCCTGGTGAAGGAGGTTCTAGTTATCACCATCCCCATTTGAGAGTGAGGGAAATGACACACAGAGGGACTAAGGAACCTGCCCCAGGGACACAGGTGAGTGGCAAAGCCAGAAGTCAAAGCTTGATGTGCCTGACTGCAGAGTTGGCGCCAAAGCCCACCTCGGAGCATGGCTCCCTACTGCCCTCACTCACTCCTCCTGGGCCCCGCTGCAGCCAGGCAGCTCCTGCCCTCCAGGAGCCTGGCCTGAGATAGGTAGGCACAGTCCCCAGCCGGAGCCCAACACACATGGACTGGGTGCAGGTGGGGGCAGATGCCAGGCCGCGCGTTTCTCCACCCGTGGTGTCTCATGGTGGGAGTGCCTGCGGGGAAGCTTTGTCACCGGGGCTTCGGAGACAGAGACGAGCGAAGGCACCTTTTAATCAGAGCCCCTGCGATCCCGGCTTGGGTAATACTTTTATAAGTATTTGTGAAATAACATTCTGTTACTACCTGAAGGGGACTATTGTCTTTAACAAAAACACCTCTTTACAGGCAATAAATGTTCTTAAAAACATACCCGAAAGGAAAAAAAATCTTAACTGGATGTAAAATAATGTAAATCTCCCACTGCCTCCACAGCTAGATGGGTGGAAAAGAGGTAAAACGGCATTTTATGGAGTCCGCGGGGAATTCTGAGAGTAAAGCCAGACACAAATTGATTTGTGTTCATTTTTTATGCTGCTAACGCCTAGTGCTCAGACAGCAGTTTCCTAAAGCAGAAGCGCAGGAGGCTCTGGTGGGTCCGCCTGCCTCCCAGCGCCTCCACTTCCAGCTGGGAAAGCCCATGCTGGGCCTCCCTTCTGTGGCAGGAGCGGCTACCTATGCCAGCTCTGTGTGGGGGACATTGAAGGGGCTGCCTTCAGCCACCGTGCCCCAGGGGAAGAGCCCCTAGTGGAAGGGCATCTATCTCCAACTCCTCTCCATCAAAACCCACTGCACAGCTGGGGGCGGTGCCACACACCTGTCATCTCAGTACTTGGGAGGCTGAGACAGGAGGATTGCAGGTTTGAGGCCAGCCCCAGCAACTCAGCAAGAACCTGTTTCAAAATAAAAAAATAAAAAAAGGACTGGGGGTGTAGCTCAGAGGTAGAATGCCCCTGGGTTCAATCCCCAGTACCACACACACAAAAAAGGAAAGAAAACAACACTACAATGGAGTCCTCCCTAAGCCCACCTTGGTGTTGGAGGCTGCAGTGTAGGAGACCGTAAGACACACTCCATGTACTCAGATCATGCACAGTGCATTGGGGAGACACCTGGGAAACAACAGTCAACCATCAGTGTTCCTCTGTTGCCTCAGTAAGCGCTCACAGAGAATTTCTGGTAGGGTAGGCAGGACAGGAGGGTCCACCACAGACCACCCAAGACAGACCCAGTCTCTACTTCTTCCCAGCTCTGGGAGTGTGGGCAATTCCCCAACTTCTCTAGCCTCAAAATTCTCATTGTTCCCATCTCAGGGAGTGACAGGATCACTAAATAATGATAGTGACAGTAGTAACAGCAAACTAAGGAGTGCTTTGTGCCAACACTGTGTTAGATGGTATGTGAGTGTGTATTAGTATATATGTTGTTATTCTCACTTTGCAGATCAGAAACTGATGTGCAGAGAGGTTAAGTAAATTGCACAAGGTCACCCAGCAACAGAACCAGGCACTCTAGCTCCATGTGCTTAAATAAACACTTGGTAAGCTCCGTGTGTGTGTGTGTGTGTGTGTGTGTGTGTGTGTGTGTGTGTGTGTGTGTATGTGTGTGTGTGTGTGTAGTGTACTAAGATTAAACCCAGAGGTGGTATTCTACCTCTGAGCTACCCCAGCCCTATTTTTTTTTTGAAACAGGGTCTTGCTAAGTTGCTGAGGTTGTTTTGGAACCCGCCATCCTCCTGTTTCAGCCTCCCAAATACTGGGATTACAGGCGTGCCCCACCACAACCAGCTGATTCTGCCTTTCAAACCATGAAAGGCTTATGAAAATAAGTGTGGTCTAAATCTACAGGATTTAACAAAATAAGTGTGGTCTAAATCTATAAGATGGTGATTGATTTTCAATACCCATAATAGGCTAACGTGCTGTAAACTGTAAGGTCTTTTCCCCAGAAACAGGCCTCTCTGTTCAGGGAGACAGCTCTGGATCTCCCTGCTTCCATGGCATGAGATTGTCAACAGAGCTGGGGTGGCACAAAGAATTGGTTGTCCGACCAAGAGCCACCCCTTCTCCTCTACTAACAAAAGCCAAGTCCCTGCAGCAGGGGCCCCGCTAGGTTAGGAAGCACCATGGTGGTAACACCCTTCTCTTTCTCTTCCATCAGGGGCTGGTCATGTGACCAAGCTCTGGCCAAGGATGCATGAAAGGTTTTCAACCCTAACACAAGGGGTGAGTGGTGCTTGGGGCTGTGGCAGCCTTCTTGTGAGTAGGATGGCAGGGCCAGGAGGGGCACAGAGGCAACCCAGAGCGCCAACATGCCTGAGCGTGCAGACCAGCCTTGGAGCGGCTCACCTCCAGACCTTGCTCTAAGATACAATCCCGTCCCTTACTATTTCAGGCACCGTAAGTCCTATTTTCTTACAGCTGAATGTACCAAGCCATCAGGACACTTTGTCGATGCCGAGGTAGGTAAGTGCACTCGTGGACACCCATTTATTCTGTACCTATTGTGTACGGGGAATTACAAATGGCCCCAAGCAGACCCTGGCACTCATCCTGCCTGAGAGGTCCTTGCAGACTAGAGCCCTAGAGCCATGGGACGAACACAGTCAACCCTAAGACCAGCGTAAATATGGTAGGGACAGACGGAGGGCTTTGGGTTCCAAGAGCCACTGCCTCTAGCTTGGAGAGGGATGTTTGGGAGGGAACTCAGGCAAGGCTGTCTGGAGGAGGGGGCATTTGGAGCTGCAGTATAAGGGAGGCCTCTGGATATGCAGACACTTGGCGACCAGTCTTAATTAGACGGGAGAGCAGCAATCGTCAACCTTTAACTCGGGCCACCAGGAAAAGAACCTCACTTCCTCTGGGTGGAAGGGAGGGCAAGAACTTGTAAGCCATGCCTGCCTTCCCCACACCACCACCTGCCTTCTGAGAGAGAAGCCCTATACTATTTAGAGGGCCAAAATAATAAAATAATAATAATAATAATAATAATAATAATAAAAGCTAAAAAAAGGTCAAGAAGAGAATACAGCTCTAGGTTTCTAATAATCATTGCCAGTTCTTATTGAACACTTATCACGTACTGGGAATGAATTTGCTAATTTCATCTAATTCTCACAACTCTAATGAGGTGGGTCCTATTATTAGCCTCATTTAACAGATGGAGAAACTGAGACACAGAGAGGTTTAGAAACTTGTCCAAGATCACAGAGCTGATGGGGGTGAAGGGAGTAGGACATATCCAGACTCTTGACTGCAAAGTCTAAAGGCCAAACCGGGGGCTCACCCCCTCCGGCAGCCAGGCCTGCTCTGCCTGCGCCTCTCAGCCAGTGCTACCGAGGAGACAGGCTGGACACACGCAGTCTGGTAGAGGAGGCCGAGGCTGCTGACCCTGGCCTGGCACTGAACCTCCCAGTCCCCGATGGATCTGCGGCACACGGGGCTCAGGTGACACCTGTGGACATTCACTTTCCTGGCTCTGCTGCTGGCTGTGGCCGCATGACCATGCTCTGGCCAATGACGTTAACGGATATGCTATGTGACAGCCCTGGGAAACTTCCTTAAATGACAGCTGGTGACCATCTGTCTACCTTTCTACAGCCCTGCTCAGGTCCTGCTGTGGAATGGGGAAGGAGGCTGGGAAGCTGGCACCTTAGACCATGAGGCACACACAGGAGCCTGGGGACAAGAGGACGTCCCAGAGCAGAGGCACCAGCCACCCAGCAGTGCCCCCAGAGCTTCCTGTGGGAGAGAAACCAGCTTCTCCGGGGCTTGAGCCTCAGGCGCCCCGTCTTTGTTTGTGCAGCTGGGCTGCACCCCAGCGACCCGGGCACCAGGCCTGTCACCAAGGAGTGTTATTAGAAGGGCAGAGCCACCCAGAAGGGCCTGGTCCTTCCGCAGCATGTCCCAGAGCAGCCTCTTTTAGGTAGTTCAGGGTTATCACTGTCATTGCTTGCTACATCTGTCCAGCAGGATATTATATGCTGTTGTGTGTAAATGCCTAGGTACAGGAGTTATACATATACAGGAGTTACACATTCTTAATAACACAAACACACAGGCGTTTAAGAAATGCTTTTCATGATCATGGAGTCAGTGAATCGACTCCCCTATGTCACCCATCATCAATAAATAACTGACCAGAAGGCCTGGGGAAGGAACACTTTCTTAGTGTACCTTACAGGCAACAAGAAAAACTGTGAAAAACAATGGCCACATCCTCTGTGCCAGGCAAGGTGGCTACACATGCTATTTATATACACTATTTTCTGATCTCATAACAGATGTACAAGGGTAGAGGTTTATCACTGATTACAGATAAGGACACAGGTCAATAGAGGCTAAGTGACTTGCCCAAGGCCACGCAGCCAGGTAGCAAAGTAGCTGAGCCCAGATTCAAACCCAGGACTGTCAGAACCCAAACACCACCTCCTCAGCCCCAGCGCCACAGCAGGTGGACAGACAGCCACTGCCCTGGGTCCTCCGTGTCCCCTCACACAACAGGCAATTTCAGGTTCCGAGGAGGCAGAGGAAAGGCTGCAGCGGGCTGGGGTTGAATTGAGGCAGGGCGGGGCTTTTCCCCAGGATCAGCCGGCTCCATCACCACATCCTTGCCGGACTGCCTATGACACTCAGAAAGTAATTGTCAAAGAATTTATTACAAACCAGCAACTTTGTCATAAAAGGTTTTCGAGCAATAATTGCTTTCATTAAATAAAACCTATAAAATATATCTCTAATTTTATTCAAGGGCCAAATGAAAGTCAAGAGAAGAGTCTGGTTCTCACACCAAACTCAGAAAACTGTGACGCTCTTCCACGCTTTTGTCTTTGGCCCTGGGAGAGCCTGGCGGTTGCCCCCTGAATGCTGCGCCTGCCCGGCCTCCCTCCCTAGCCACCTCCTTCTTTTCCCTACCAAAGATGGGCCCCCGAAGCTGCCTGGATCATGGAATCCTGCTCCCCTAACATCATAATAGGGGGCAGAGGCAAATATAAGGGGACCCTTTCCATTTTGAAGAAGTTGGAGATAAATTCCTCAAATCTAACTTACTCTCACCAGTTTTTTTCTATACTTGCTAACATTTGTCTATTCTAGAATGAAGGGAGCAGAGGTGTTTGATTCAGCTCAAAATAATTGATTTCAATAATTTTTCTGCTGTGGGGGGACAAAAAGCCACATGAGTTTCGGGTTTGTGGAGAGTGGCAAGACAATTCCACTGCCATGTCCCCCGAAGGGACGTAAAGAGGCTGAGTCCTTTCAGGTCGGTGGGAGGGAGGATTCTAGTTCAGTTTTTCTATCACATCAAGCCCCAGGTTAAGGGCCTGCAAACTTTCTGCAAAGGGCCGGATAGTCGATGTTAAAAGCTTGGAGGCTCATCTGGCTTCTGATACAAATACTCAACTCTGCCACCGTAGCAGGAAAGCAGCCATTGATCCTAAGGAAGTGGATGGCATGGCTGTGTTCTAATAAAGCTTTATTTATAAAATTAATCAGGGGCCACATTTGGCCCACAGGCTGTTCTCTACTGAACCCTGCTGTAGATCACAGTGTCTTCCAGTGGAAGACTGACTTTGACAATGCCAAAAAGACGAATCTAGAAAATGCTTTCTATCTCCATCTTTCCACTCTTAGAAGGGTACAAATATAAGTAAGGATTCTAACAATGCAATAATAGAGTCACATTTGAGCCATAGAGAAGAAAATTAAATACTTTTGTACGTAGATAACTAAATTATTTTCTAATTCCCAGATTATAGGCGCGAGAAGAAAGACTATGAAGAGGAAAGCCATTTAGAACACTCATTTAAAGTTAATTTTTCATTTTCCATGGCTTGCCATCAACGAGGGAATGACTTACCTAACATGATTATAAAAAATGGTTTCACTCTTTGATCAGGAAGCTCAGAACACTAACTATGAAGTTAGTAATGGTTTCGGTATTATTGCAAGTCATAATGGAAATGATTTGCACTATGGTAGAAAGAAAAAGAAAAAAAAATCTCAAGAATTGTTAATTAACTTCACTGTTTCTCCACAAATGCTAGGAGTATTAAAAACAAGATTGCTGAAGTGCAAACATCAGGATTTAATGAACAATGGGATGTAATTGAAGTAACAGAGAATGACTTAATCGGGACAGTGGGTTGTTTAATTACGGGGATAATGGATCTTCCGCAAGGACAAACTAAATGGAACAGAAGGAGCTGGGGAGAGACACATAGATGAGACACTCCTGCTAGAGGTGGCCAGGGCCTTTATATATGAAATATTTTATTAAACACGATTGTCCCCAAATGGTAAATGCTGAGGACAAAGACAAGACTGGTGTGGGCTGGCATAAACCTTCAATAAATCATAATGGAGGTATTAACATTTCTGCAGGCGGGCACCCATGCTTTGTCAAGAATTTCTAATAATCTTAAAGACTTTCTTATAGACATGAGAATGAGTGCAATAATATGTTTGTCGGAACACTGTTTCCCAGGGTGCCAAGATACTATCTCCCCGATACAGCAGATTGGCAAGCTCATTTCCTGGGTTTAAGAGTTCAAAAAACCATTTCTCGCTTAACTTTGATTACAAGTCAACCTTCTCTTGCTAATTCAGCATGCCTGCTACGAGTTATTGGTTTTTCTCATCTCCTCTTGAAAGTGAGGCAAATGTCCCTTCTCCCATGTGGTACAATTTCCCGGAACTGAAATCCTCAAGCCTTTACCAGCTCCTCAAAGCCACAGGCGCTCTGCACTGAAACTGTGCTCTGATGCAGAGCAAGGCAGTGTGGGCCCGGGATGCACCATCAACAGAACCCAGTGGGCCAACGGTTCTGCAACAGGAGGTAAACAGCAGAGCGATAGGCTTACCCCTCTTGGGGTTGTTAAATCTGAATTCCTGGACAGTAGAGGAAGACCAGGGTCCTGTGTAGACAAGTCTCCCCTTATGCTAGTGCTGGGCAGGAAGCTGAGTTAGGGCTGTTTGCCTCACTGAATGCCAGCCTGGGGTGCCTGGAGAGCTGGTTGCTTCTGATACAAAAAGAACTGGCTTTAAGGAACTTTTCTTCAATTAAGGAAAGACAAAGGCGTTTTCCTCCTAAGATGCAAGGAATAAAGCATGACTTCCAGAGCCCATTTGTTAGTATAATGATTTCTGTTTGTTTTTTTTTTTTAATGTAATGGGGATTGAGCCCAGGGACCTTCTACCTCTGGGCTATATCTCCAGACCTTTTTTAAAAATTTTTGAAACGGGGTCTTGTTAAATTGCTGAGCCTGGCCTTGAACCTGCAATTCTCCTATCTCAGCCTCCCAAATACTGGGATGATAGGTGTGCACCACCGCACCCAGCTAGTATAATGATTT
Organism: Glis glis; assembly: GCA_004027185.1. Lineage (NCBI taxonomy): Eukaryota > Metazoa > Chordata > Mammalia > Rodentia > Gliridae > Glis > Glis glis. Next base: position 66,372 of record PVJS01000423.1, read on the forward strand.
CATGTTTAAGAAATTGGCAGGATGTCTTTATGTTCTAGAAAACATCCCACACCTCAGAGAGAACACATCCTAATCTTAGAGGTGTGAAACCTAACTTTTAGGTTGTTGTATGAGGTGTGGTGTTTCTGAGCATGGAGCTGAACAGGAGTTTGGGGGCCTTTTCTCAAATGTGCCCCTGCCGTGGCACCAGGCTCTGTCACTTCAAGTTGTTCATGTGGCTGCTTTCGATTTCCCTCTGACTTTCCTTTGCTTGAAAGCATTTACACACACACACACACACACACACACACACACACACACAATCAAGTTTGTTCACCACACCTTGGTTTTCAATTACATAAACCACCTCAGGCAAATTTAGCAAAGCAAGACTTTAAAACCACTGTATGTATAGCCTGGGAGGGGGGAGAAGCGAAGTGGGAAAGCGGGGCGGGGGAAGGAGGGTAGGGAGGAAGGAAGAAAATTAGAAATACGATGGTTCAGGCTGGGGGAACTTGCCTGAAAGGAAATGAAAATCCTTAAATTTTTTATATTGACCTTCTGCTAACATTTTGTCTCACACGCTTAGACTGGATCATGTGCCTTCTCTCACGCTTCTAGTATAATCATCCACCAGGAAAGGGAGGTTGGGACAGGTCCAATAAAAGGCATTAAAAAATCATTCCTAAAGGCAAGGCCCCTGGAAACAAGTGGCCCGCCCCCTTTCCACTCTGAATTCTCCCCACCGGGCAAATCCCAAGTTGAAAAGGAAGACATGAAGATATAATTTTCCATTCGCCTTTTCCCCAGGGTCGACGAGGGGGAAAAAATTTCAAGAGTCAACACGAATTTCTTCAACATCAAGTAACATTTTGATGATGAATTGAGTGCTAACAAATCAGAAACACATGGTCTTAATTGACTGTGAAATAAATAATGTTTCAAAATGAAAGGGAGGAAAAGCACTCAGATGTAAAGCATTAAAAAGGACTCAAACCTCAAAAGTTGCTTCGGGCATCTGACTTCTTCCCCCGATTCCCCCTCCTTCCCTCTCCTCTTGCCAGGGCTCAGTGTTTTCATGAAACTGAAATACTGCTGGATTCTCCCGATCTCTGTTCACTTGCAAACACTTCTCTTTGGAGACTGTCTTAGTCTGTTTTCTGTTGTTATAACAACACCGGCCTCACCAGAGGCTGTGTGACTTATAAAGGGAATAGGTTGATTTAGCTCACAGTTCTGGAAGTCCAAGAGCCGGGCACCCCGCATCTCCTGGCTTCGAGAGGGGGACACACACTGCTCTGGGCATTCTAACAGGTGAAGGGAAAAGGAGACTGCATGGTGATAAAGGAGGCAAGACAGCAGCCCAAGAAGCTAGTAAACTCCCATGGGGACCTCATTAATCCCTGGGTGAGGTTGGGGTGCACGCCCCATGGAGTGCCCGTGGCCTAATTAACTTTCTTTTGTAGGGGGGCGGTTACTAGGGAATTAACCTAGAGGCATTCAATCAACCTCTGAGCTACATCTCCTTTTTTTTTTTATTTTTATTTTGAAACAGGATCTTGCTTCATTTGTGAGGGTCTCACTAAGTTGTTGAGGCTGGCCCCAAACCTCCGATCCTCCTGTCTCAGCCTCCCAAGTACTGAAATTACAGGCAAGTGCCACCATGCTTGGCGCTAGTTAACTCTTAAAGGCCCCAGCAGCTCTCCATACCCTTTGGTTGGCAATTAAATTTCAATGTGAGTTTCGTGGAAACAAACTATATCCAAACTATAGCAGGGACCTTTGGGGCTTCTAAAAATGCTTCAGAGTAAAGACACGAATGTCTTCTAGGTTAGGACCAAGAGGCATGCTCTCAACCCCTATACTAACATTTCCCAAGCAGCATCACACTGGCAGGGAACGCATTAGAAATGCAACTCCCCTTGAGATCCCAGCAGTTGGGAGGCTGAGAGAGGAAGATCACAGGTTCGAGGCCAGTATGTGGTAAGTTAGTAAGACCCTGTTTCAAAATAATTAAATAGGGCTGGGGGTGTAGCTCAGTGGTAGAATGTCTGAGTTCAATCCCAAGGGAGGGAGGGAGGAAGGAAACTTCCTGCGCCACACCCCAGACCCACTGAAGCAGAGACTCTGGGGTGCCGCCCAGCAAGTTCTTGGGGTGAGTGTGATGTGTGCTAAAGTTTGAGAACCACTGCACTGCCTTGCAGATGCAGATAACAGACTTTCAGTCCAGCTGCCCACAGCTGAGACAGCAGCTGAGCGCGACGCCATCTTTGAGGGACAGATGAGCTACGTCTGGCATGATGGAGGACTGGAAACAGCTGATCTATGGGCTGTTCTCCCGCCAGAAGACATATGCATTACACGGCCCACAGCCATGTGGTGCCTTCTCCAATTAGGGAGCGAATTCTTCCAGAATGACACCGCAGGACTCGCCATCCAGAGCAAAGCCACAGGAGCCTGAGCTCCTTAGTGAGCAATACCCGAACCCCACCGTAATCTTTTCCTCTGTCTCCACTAACAAGATGGTGAAGACGCAGTCTCCATAAAGCTAAAGATCAAACCACAACACAGCAATCTCCTCCCCAAGACTGCACTAACAGAAAAGCTTCGACAATTCCTAAGCAATCTGGAGATCATTTCCATGCAGGGCTCCCTCTCTGAAATTCCTGAGCATGCCCTGAATTGGTCTCTCTTTATGTAGGAAGGAGAGCAGGTGGGCGGAGTGGGAATGGGTTAAAAGGAAGTTCTCTGATGGGTGAAACCCTCCAGCAGCCAGGCAGTTATCTTCCTGTAGTGATTTACAGCGCTCCTCTAAAAATATCTATGAGATCACAGTACATTAAGTGCATGACACCAAACATTTGTAACTAATCCATGAAAATAAAGTAAGGGCGTTGTGTTGCATGGGGAACGCAGTGGAATTTGTCTTGTGTTATCGTTCTAAAATAAGACGGCCTCAATTTGGTTGAAATATATCTTCACACATTGTCTTCCCAGAGCAGAGCCATTTGAGAAATTCTGATTGCAATTATAAGTGCTGAATAGGGAGTACTTTGCATTTCCTTTGACGATGCTGAAAGCTATAAGCAATCCTGATATTAAAATCTTTGGAAATTGATGAGTACCCCAGGCATCATTGCAATGCTTTTTCCCCCAATCCCAGTAATTAAAATCTATTATGTGAGCACGTGTTAATATTTTATCAACTACTGCTTTAATTAACTAAATGTATGAGGCCTCCCACAGTAGGAAGGATGTGGGTTCATTCTGAGTGACCCCCATCCACACCCACCCTTTAATCCCCAGCCAGGACTTGACTTCATAGAGTTTGGATGGGCGGGAGCTTTATGGCAAACATACCACAGTACTGAATTCAGGAACCTGCCACAGCAGCCAGTCTTCGTTAAGGGTATACAGTGCTTTGCACGTGATGACGTCCACAGGACCCTTGTTGATTTTCTGGTTCAGAGTCGTCACCAGCAAATAGAAAGGCTCTCCAACAGTCTCCTTGGAAAAGACACGAAAGCAGCAGTTAGCTTTCCGCAGAACCCCTTATACTTTCCAAAGAATTAAAGTTTCAGTGTATGGCAGTACAATAGGAGACAGGAGGCAGTGTTTTCTAACAATCAACATGAAACGCTCAAGAAAATGCAACTGCTCTACTTGGGATTGGGAGCAAAACTCAATCGCCCCCTCTTCCCGCGCACACGCATTTGCAGCTCTGCCTGCTGTATATGCAGACCTGTTAATTCATGTTGTTTATACATGGTGGACTGGTGGTCTGCAGTAGACTAGTGCCTGAGAACAGTTAGGAGATGCAGAGATTTAACCTTTGTTTACATTCCTATTTAATTGCTTTTGGCAAACCCAAACTAAAGGACATTTAAAAAATGGTAACAAGGGCTGCAAGCAGTGGCACATGCCTGTAATTCCAGTACTTGGGAGATGGAGACAGGAGGACTGCAGGTTGGAGGCCAGCACATGGTAACTTAGCAAGACCGTGTTTCAAAATAAAAAATAAAGCCAGGCGTGGTGACGCACACTTGTAATCCCAGTACTTGGGAGGCTAAGACCGGAGGATCCGGGTTCATGGCCAGACTCAGCTACTTAGTGAAGCCATCTGCAACTTAGTGAGACCCTGTTTCAAAATAAAGAGCCAGGCGTGGTGGCGCACGCTTGTAATCCCAGTACTTTGGGAGGCGGAGACCGGAGGATCCGGGTTCGCGGCCCGCCTCAGCTCTCTCTCTCTACCTAGTGAGGCCCTCCGCAACTTCGTGAGACCCGGTTTCAAAATAAAGTATAAAAAAATAGGGCCGGGGGCGTCGCGCTGAGGTAGAACGCCCCTGCGTTCGATCCCCGGTACCGCAAAAAAAAAAATCAATAAATAAAGAATAAAAAATAGGGCTGGGGATGTAGCTTGGAGGTAGAATGCCCCTGGGTTCAATCCCTAGTATTGCAAAAATAAATAAATAAAATAGGGTCGGGAGTGTAGCTCAGAAGTACAACGCCCCTGGCTTCAATACCCAGTACTGGGGGAAAAATGGTAGCAAGGATGAATGTAAGAACATCTATACATTTGCCAAGGAGGATGCTTTTTGGCGTTCACAGCTTTTCATGAGGGAAGCCACCTCAGTTAAGCTGTCTGCAGCTTTGTCTCCTCCCTATGTGTCACGCCTGTCCCTGGCAGTTCCCAGACACCTGCACGGCCCCACGCAGGCAGCTTTACTGGTGCTAGGCCACAGCAGTCATCTGGAGCACTCCTTTCCCTGGACCACAGCCAATTCCCTTCCGGCTGAGGCTTTGCCCAAACACTCAGGCTCATCCTGAAGGCGTCTGTCTCCCGACTTCAGCCATGTGCACGTCTTCCTAGATGAGGGGCTGCTTCTATTACTGAAATGCCTCAAACTTGTAGCCACGATCTGTTTGGAAGGACTCCGAGTGGCTCCAGTGGGAGGCTGTATGTTCGGCTTCCGCCCATCCTCCTAAGGCATGTAGCCCTGGGTCAGCTGTAGAGTATTTGCTAAATAAACGCATGTGATCCAGGGACATGCGTGGGGGGGGGGAAGAACTGGGACGGGGCCAGGAAGTCAGCTTGCCTCAGTGAAGATGAAGGGCTGGAAGCGTCAGTTTACAAAGTCAAGCTTTGTAGCCATCGTGCCTGGCGTTCAAAGGAGGATTCCATCAGCTCTCTCACCTGCTTCCCTTGAACAGGTAAGTTACCTGTGAGCTCTTTTAAGTCTCCTGGGATCTACCCCCCACCCTGGCCCTCCTTTTATACTTACTGCGGGCGCATTTGCCCTCCCTGGTTCCAGGGCTTCCTCCTGCTCCCTCTGCCCCCCCGAATGTGCCCCTCTCCTCTGGGCTCACTTCATCCCTTCTTTCTCCCCTACTGATACATCCTGGAGTCTCTCCAGTGCAGGGAAGAGGTGGAATGCTTGAAAATTTCCAAGACAGGGAGGCCAGTGGAACTAGAACATAATGGTTATTTCTCAAGAGAAACTTCCTTTATTTAGTGGCTCCCAAACTCACCGCTCTCTGTTCTTTCCCTCCGCCCCTTTGGGCAATGTCCTGACCACAAACCTAGAGCCCTACTTTTCTCTCTTCCTCTAGTATAGATGAGACAGGGCCGAGTGCCCCCGGGTAGGCGCTGGGCGTGCCCGCAGAGGTTGGATGCAGGCCATGAGGGCTCTTCTGGGCTTTGTGGACAGCTACTAACTCACTCTCTAGTTAGGATTCTCTAGGATTCTCCCGAGTGTGGCCAGTCTGAGACGGTGACATCTGGTGTTACACTGCTGCCCACACCCAGCATTCTAACCTGGCTAATCATCACCAGAATCCCTTGGGGCTCTTGTTAAAAATTCAGATGCCTGCCCCCCCCAACCTATCCAGCTGGGATCTCTGGAGAGGAGCCTTGGGCATCCGTAGTTTTCAAACTGTGTGCGTTTTTTGGGGGGGGGATTCTGATGTGTGGCCAGCTCAGGGGCCAGCTGAGTCGTGCCTGCTGGGGACATGACCCTCTCCTCCGGGGGCTGCCCTTAGGCACTTTATCAGACTAGGGCTGACTCTATGTTCCCAGTGCACAGGGGTTGGCTAAGAGCTCTCAGAACCTGGTGCTGTCCCATGCCAGCAATGGGACTTGGGGAGAGTTCATCTCTTCTGTGCTCCTCAATCCCCCCCACCCCACGCAAAATGGTCATAAAGACCCTTGTCCCACAGAACCATTAAGGGGACTACATGAGAAAAAGTACAGCCAGGAGTGGTGGTGCATGCCTGTAATCCCAGCACTTGGGAGGCTGAGACAGGAGGATAGCAAGTTCGAGAACAGCCTTAGCAACTTAGCGAGACTCTCAGCAACCTAGCGAGACCCTGTTTCAAAACAAAAAATAAAAAGGGCTGGCGGTGTACCTTGGAGGTAGAATGCCTGAGTTCAATCCCCAGTACCACACACAAAAAAAGAGAGAGAAAAGGTGAGCAAAGCTCTCAGCATCTTTCTGGCATATCCAATAAATGGCAGACGTTTATCATTATCTTCATCATCACCATCATTATTTTCCCCACCAGGCCTTGGAGTCTGGGAAGGGGAGGTTACCTGGAAGCTGGGGAGCTAGTGCTGCCCAGTCAGCATCTGTGGGCCAGGTTGGGAGGAGGACCAGGGTGGCCAGAGCCCTGAACCACCTGGGCAGGGGGTGTCAGGCCCTCTGCACCAGAGGGAACTGTCCCACTGAAAGTATCACCAACTGGCCGGATGCCACTTCCTCCGGGCGCCGAGCCGCTCACTCACTCCCTGGTGCTCCACACACTCCCGAGTCAGCCCGGAGAAATCTTGACCCAGAATACTCTACTCAAGAGGCCCGCTTGGTCTTGGAGCCCAGATTATCTGAGCAGTCACCTCTTTCCTGCCCAAGAGCAGCCCTTGAGAGCTCAGAGTAGGAATTCCACAATCCCAGTAGACAGAGCTGGAAAGGCATTTAAAGCCAGTGGCCACACCCCTCACTGGGTAGACAGAAAGTGGTGTCCAGGTGGACCAAGCCCTGGGTGGAGGCAATTTTAGAGCCCAAACTTGGTGCATCTAACAAGACTCCCAGTCCAGTGCTCTTTCTATTATCTCAGAGGTTCTCAAACATCAGGCACACAGAATTCCTTGCAGGAGCTTGTGAAAAGCTTGGATTCCTGGGCCCCAGCCCCAGCCTCGGATTCAGTGGTCTGTAGTGGGCAGGAGTTGGCCTTTGACGACCACGACCAGGGGGAGGAGTGAGAGTCCCAGCACCTCTGTTCAGCAGTAGCAATGGCTGAGAGGAGGGAGGGAAGCAGAAAATGTTCGCCCAGAGATAACCACTCGACACCTCCCCCAAGTGTATGATGATTTATACCAAGTAAACAGAAGAGAAGGCAGATTTCATTAATCTTAATAAACGGGCATTGCCTCAGGAGAGGAAGGAGTCGGTAAAAAAAATTTTTTTTAAAAATTGTGCATCTACTCGTAAGATTGCATTAAACATTAACTAAGCACAGTCTATTTAAAGTGCTGCTTTTGGATCTAAACTTAAGTAGCACTGTTAAAACCTGTGGCATAACAGTGTATCTTATTCAGAGTTTAATTAGATTTCGAAACTAGCTGCAAATACACAATTATGTATTTTTGCTGGAATCTGGATGGCTGGTGAAATTAAAGAAGGATAGGAACCTCCTGTACTGGGGGCCTCGGAGGACCGAACAAAGATGGAGTTCAAGAGAATGCCTTTATTTTCATATTAATATTTTATAATAATGGCCAGCATCTATGGAGTGCTTGCTCAGTGCTAAGCAACTGCATACATCTTCTCATCTGTGCTTAGAAACAGTCCTAAAATATTCCCCCCCCCCTCAATTCTGCAGGTTATACAATCAAGTAAGTGGTAAAGCTTTTATTTGGACCAAGCTGTGGGCTCCCAGGCCCATTCTATTAACCATAGAATCTGTGAGAAGTTTGCATCCAAAAAGATTTTCAGATTCAATTAAATTGCAACCACGTTCATTCAATCACTCCGAGAAAGTGAACTCCAGGGGCAGGAGGCTCTTCGGGCTTGCTTTAATGCGCGGTGGCTGGGAAGAATCGACTGTCATTAGCTTACAGCATATTGGGAGGTAATGGGTATTTCTAAAATGTTTCAGAGGACCTGAAAACAGTGATTCTTGTCGGCATTTGAAATATTCCCTCTTCCTAGTACATTTTCTTCTTCTTTTTTGTGGTACTGGGGATGGAACCCAGGAGCATTCTACCTCTTAGCTACACCCTCAATCCTATTTATTTACTTTTTGAATGTTGAAACAGCGTCTCACTAAGTTGTTGAGACTGGTCTCAAACCTGCGAGCCTCCTGTCTTGACCTCCCAAGTACTGGGATTACACATGCGTACTACCGCACCGAGCTCCAATACATTTTCTTAAATGGGCAGACAGGGCTCTGGGCGTTAATGTTAAGACTGAGAAGGTGGGCTCGCTTGAAAGTCTTACCTGAGCAAACTCTAAATGAATTTCACTCGCAAAGGCCAGTAACAGCAAAAATGATTCCGTATCTCCCCTTCTGTCTGCTCCCGGTAAGGACCAGGATTAAATGCCGTTAAATGCTGACACTCAGGAGCATTCAGGACTTAACCCTGGCAAAGACTTCTGTGTCTGCTAAAAATAGCTGCTTATTGTCTTACTTCTGACCCTGCCGAGGGAGGTGACACTTACCCGAAGAAAACCAGAAAGGCAGACAGACATCCAGTTTGTGAGGAGTTTCTCCACCACGGATTCCGTGCGCCTCAGCATGAGTTTGGGCTGCATGTTACTGGACTGTTCCATCAAGTCCCTGGTCAGCACCTCCAGGATGCTGGTCAGGTAGACGAGCTTGGTTTGCAGAGCAATGGTTAAGAAGGAGGCAAACAGACACCTGTTCAAAAACAGAGCCGCAGTTAACCACCGGCCCCTGGACTCCTGATGATGGTTTCCATGGGAGCTCTCTGTCTTCTCTGGTGCTTTTATTGTTTTCTGTTTTTAATGTTTAAGTTCTAGTTACTTTTGTCCTTAAGTCATAACACCACACACCACTGTTAACTTCAGGACATTTTCTGTGTTTTGGGCACTTAAGAGTGGTAACAACAAGTGTTTCTTTCCCAAATTTTCAGGGTGTTTTTAAAATTAAAAATAACACTTCTGCTTTTTTGATTGGGAATTTGTTTTGCTTGGTGTGGGGTTTTTTGGGGTTTCGGAGGGGATTGTTGTGTGCATGTGTGTCTTCAAGTAGAATTTGTGTTGGGGTGGCATGGTCAGAAATGCAGGACTCGTGGGCACATGAACACCTCTGGGAATGTTTATGGTCCAGTTCAGGTAGTGCTCTGGAAGTGAAATAAGGGGTCAGGTTTTATCGTCTCTGCTTATGGGCTTCACTTTCAAAATAGAGAATTGATTACTACCTGTCCTTTACGGAGAAGTTCTTTTGCTTTTCCAGGGTGTGGATGACAGTAACCAGGAAACTTTTATTACAGATTAGGGCGTCCAAAGCTGTGAGACTTTCATTCTTGTTGTTGGCATCTCTGTTCTGGAAAAAAATATGAATACAATGTAATACAATGTAATTAATATAAAGTTCAAAGTTAGAAAGCAGATCCACAATGGGTTTTCCAAGACAATGAATTACTTACTATTGAATTCATGATCCAAAAAACCCACAATAAAAATTCAAAGTAATAATAATGGAGATGATGGTGATGATGATAACACTATGAGAGTCAGGCAGTCACTGGGCTAAAAATGAAAACTTAGAGACTTACATGCATATCTTCAGTGAAGATGTGTGTGAAGCCACCTGACTGAGAGGAAGGAGATACTTTTATTATTCATCACATCCAAAGGAAATGAATAGTGTATTTTTGTTATAATACCCAAGTCCGTTTTAATAAAGCAGAGACACTATTTGCTAATCTGAAGAGCCCCTGGGCGCAGGCTTTCTGCCTCCTCTAATACATAATAAATAATTACTCAGCTCTCAAGAAACACCAATGAATTCCAAAAGTCTCTAAGAAGAAGAAGAATTATCATTGCACCTCAGTCCCATTTTTGGTAGAGGAAGATACCATCTCCCATTTATTTATTTATTTATTTATTTATTTAGTGCTGGGGATTGAACCAGGAGCATTCTACCTTTGAGCTACACCCTAGCCCTATTTTATTTTTTTTTTATTTGAAACAGGGTCTCACTAAGTCGTGGAGGGCCTCACTGAGGCTGGCCTTGAACCTGTGCTCCTCCCGTCTCAGCCTTCCAAGCACTGGGATTACAAGCGTGCATTGCATCACCACGCCTGGCTTTTCGTCTCACACTTTAAAAGCGTTGACTCCAAAGTTAAAGAAGTGGTGGTTGGAGAAGCTTAGGCAAATGTCAGACTACTCCTCATGCAATTTACCTTCTAAGGATACATAGTAAATTAGAAGTTTTCACAAGTCTTAGCTAAGTAGCACCTGCTGTCCAAGGACACAGTGTTACTGGGGAAGGGGCGGAATGGTTAGTTAAAAGCAGGGAATCTGGAGCCCAGCTACTTGGCACCCAGTCCTGGTTTTAGCACATACCGGTCACATGACTTTAGACAAGTTATTTGACCTCTCTGAGCCTGACTTTTCTCTTCTGTAAAATGGGAACAATAATGTTTCCTATCTCACAGGCTTAATGTGAAAATGAAAGGAATGAGTGCCTACCAAGTGCTCTGTCAGCTAGTATTACTGTTTTTTATCCCTGATTTATAGCAAACTAGACAATACTATTACTCCACCGGTTTCAAACATTTTTATGAATATGCTATGTAGCTCCTAAACATAAACTTTTAAATTTGCGAGTTTTTTTCCCTTCCTTCCTCCTTTCTTTTTTTGGTACTGACGACTGAACCCAGAGGCATTCTACATTTGAGCTATACCCCCAGCCCTTTTTATTTTTGAAACGGTGTCTCACTAGGTTGCTGAGGCTGACCTCAAACCTGTGATCCTCCTGTCTCAGCCTCCCAAGTACTGGTGTGTACCACCACACCCAGCTTAAATTTGTGTTTTTCAAAAATGTATCATAAATCTTACTGGAATGAATGATTAAATATTAAAAGCATGTTGAGTAATACTTTAAATGAATCAACCTAATGGAATCATAAACCCAAAAGAGAGAGAGGCTTCTTTCTCTCTCTCTCTCTCTCTCTCTGGTAATAATTGAAACTTTGGGCTAACTTTACACCTTAGTAAAGCAAATTTCTTCTGTAGAGAATCTTGTTTCATGGTTTCAAATCTATTAGCTCAAACAGAAGATCTCAAACTATTCTGAGTCATACTTTTCCCCAAGAAAAAAAAAACAGACAGAACTTGGGGTTTATTTTCTAGTCCCTAATATTTTTCTGCTTCATATAAATGGACAGTTTTTTGTTTGTTTTTTGTGGGTTTTTTTTTTTTGCAGTACAGGGGGTTGAACCTAGGGGCATTCTACCTTTAAGCTACACCCCCAGCCCAATTTTATTTCTTATTTGGAAACAAGTTCTCACTAGGTTGCTGAGAGCCTCACTAAGTTGCTGAGGCTGGCTTTGAACCTGCGATCCTCCTGTCTCAGCCTCCCAAGTACTAGGATTACAAGCGTGTGCCACCACACCTGGCTTACATGGACAGTTTCAACAGGCTGATTCTTGACCTTAGGTGAGGAAATGCCACCCTGGCTGCCTGTGTTCTTCCTTTTGTTTAAATTTCCCTCTTTCAAGAGGTTAGAGCCTCTGCTCGCCTTACTTCTTCCCCTATTTTCAGCAAAACAAAGAAGGGCTAAGGTAATCAACGGCAAGGCTTTAAAAGTCAAAACCAACAGGCAGAGCCCAGAGCCAGGTGATCATGATCTGCTGGCCGCCCTGGCCAACTCACGGTTTCCTCCGGGCTCTGTCTACTGCGGCCTGTAGGTGTTGATCAGCCGAATTTCTCCCTCAATACCCAAGCTCCAGGCTTAGAGGATTTGGCTCCCAATCAATCAGCAAAGTGCCTAATTAATAGGAGGACTTATCTGCAGCCCGGAGTGCATTTCAAGTGGCATTGTCCTGATCGAATCCTTCCCTGTGCTCTCTCTCCTTTCTTAATTATTATAAATTCAATTTCGAGGAGGGTTTTCTTGATGGGGTTCTGACAAATTGATGCTGGTTTCTCCCGTGCCCTCTCTTTTTAATGACTCCTGACTTCACTTGTGATGGCTTTCCCGGTTGCCTTTCAAGATTATACACAATTCCTAGTTAAATCATTTTGGCTCCTTGCAACTATTCCTCTTCTCCTGAAATCAAACCACATTGTTTCTGGTTTTTTTTTTTTTTTTTTTGAGATGCTCAACAGTGTTCCTTTACACTCATCTCTCTGTCTTGCTCTTGATTACTGAATTTAGAAGATAGGGAAATTTCTTTTTCAGGCCACAGATTACTCTATGCAGCACTCAAGGGCAATCATTAACTGTAAAAGTCCACACAGTGCTCATGTTGATAGTGGAAATCTCTGTGATTTTATTGCTATTAAATTCTTAATGGGCATCTCAGATTGCTGGGAAATGGGACTCGGGGTATGACCTCTGCTGAGGCCCTGGGCAGTCTTCCTGATTCAGGGACTCGGACTCCCCTCCCTAGGTGGAATGCGGCCACAGAAACGGATGAGGCAGCAAATGACCAATCTTGGTGCCTAGTGTTCTTGGAGGGTACGTTAAAATCTCTGTAAATACAGAAAGTTGACGTCTTATTTATAGCCTTCTTGATCTACAGTAGTAAGGCTTGGTCCTTCCCCCAATATGGTGCATGTTTTCTGGAGGTATCCCCATCTCCAGACAGGGCACTGCACATCATGGTGTCACTTCTAGAATTATAGAGAAGTTAGAAATTGCTTAGTCCATGTGTCTGGATTTCTGAACTCTAGGCTTCCGGCCAAATGTAGCTGAGAAGCTTCTGTTCAGGTGATACAAACTCTCCTTTGGCCTGGAGAGATTTCTGGCTTTGCTTAGGAGCCTAGATTTAAATATGAGAATCAGTGTTGATGGGTTCCAGAGGTTGGGTCTCTCTCTCTGGTCACCAGTTCTGGACCAGAAGAAAAAGCAAGATGGAGGAGCTGGGGTGTTGGGACGGAGGTGATGAGACCGAGGATGAGTGAGTAGCCTCGCCAAAGGCTTGGGAGGGTAAACGAAGAAGGCTGAGTGAGTGGGTGAGGAAATGGAGGTGTCAGAACGGAAGTGAGACCCCAAACTCAAAGGGCTAAGTATACTACTCCTTGGAGTTCTAGAACAATTAATCATTTCATGCAGCTGCTTCTACTAACTGAGGACGACACAAACTGATCAGCTAAAGAAAAACTGCCCGAGAGAACCATACAAGCTCTCCATTGCTACAAATGCCCATTATCGACTCAAATTCCATATGTCTGCTCGCCTCCCTTTTGGCTGGTCGTACTCTTCATTTCCAATTGAGAAGTAATAGTGAATGATCTAGTAGCTGCAATGTAAGTCAGGCAGATAAACACAACAAATTGGCCAGCCCACAATTTATTGATTTTTAAAGGAATTAGCTCACTTCCCAGCTACAAATTCAGTTCTAAACTGGTAGTAAAATACAGCAAAAATCATCACTCTGCACTTCCGTCCCTTCTAGGTTTTTGTTACGGGACGAAGAGTAATCGCCAGCAACCCATCGCTGCTTTATACCCTAATCAATGCAATTAATAATTATCCTCTTCCCTGCTCTGCTCAAACTTAAGCCAGTATTTTCTACTGAGTGTATTATCTACAGCTGCCTTGGAAGCAAACACCTTCATTATTATTCAACACTCAACCTTAGGAAGATGATCAATGCTCCTTTACCTCGGGGAAGAAGGTTCTCAGAGCAAAATGTTTGTAGTCAAGGAAGGGAACAGTTCCAAAACTATCAACCACATCCAATTTATCCATCTGCAGCTCAGCAAAGCCTGCAAAACAGAATCCCAAGAGCAATATTTTAACTCCACAAACAATGGATAAGATCTTCTGCTGTTTTGTCTAACAGGGAGTATGACCTTGGTTCTCATTAAAGAAGAAACAATAGATAATTACTTGGTTGGCTGCAGAGAAGAGCCGAAATAAAACACAAAGCCAGGCCCAGACCCTGCTGCTCGGTTGTCTTCTATTATACAAACAGTTCTCATTACCATGGCCATTTCCATGGAAGGGTAGAAATGAAAATAAAAGTCAAATAGGCTTGTGTTTCTACAAATAAAATTGCGGAGCCTACCATCACGTATCTCTTTCCGGAGTTCGCTTTCCAGAAGCTCCAGCTGTTGGCTCTGTTTGCGACTAAGCTCCTTCGATTTCTGCCTGGTCACCCCCACGGCCGCTAGGGAGACAGAGATGCTGCGTCAGATTGATGTGTTAACAAAACACAAGCCAGATGTGGGGGTGCACGCCTGTAATCCCAGTAGGGAGGCTGAGGCAAGAGAATGGCAGGTTTGAGGCCAGCCTCAGCAACTTAGTGAGACCCTCAGCAATGTAGGAAGACCCTGTTTCAAAATAAAAAGTAAAAGTCGGGCGTGGTGGTGCACACTTGTAATCCCACTTTGGGAGGCTGAGACAGGAGGATCTGGGTTCACAGCCAGCCTCAGCTACTTAGTGAGGCCCCCTGCAACTTAGTGAGACCCTGTTTCAAAATAAAGAATAAAAAATAGGGCTGGGGGTGTAGCCCGGAGCTAGAATGCCCCTGGGTTCAATCCCCAGTACTGAAAAAAATAAGTAAATAAAAATAAATAAAAAATCAAAAGGGCTGGGGGTATAGGTCTGAGATAGAATGCTCCTGGTCTTGATCCCCAATACAAACAAACAAACAAACAAACAGAAACACGGGAAGGAAACAGAGGTAGAGAGATCCAGCGAGAAGGAGGCTAGAAAATAGCATTTAAGAGCTGGATTTGATAAAAGGAAAATTTCCCAGTGAGCGGTCACTCTAAATAGGAAGACACTATGATGAAACAGAAAAAAAAAAGATCCACTAATCTTAAAAGTGAAAACTAAGTCAAATAACCTTTGCTTGTAACCGCAGATCCCAGTTGGCTGAAAAGTAATGAAACAAGCGAAGTTTCCCTGCAGCCACAGGCCACTTATATTGTTCCATTTTTTTTCAATGTTTCTAAACATCTCTGGAGAAATAAAGTGGTGAGGCGAATGCAGAAAGAAACCACGATCCACAGTTGGCTACATGAGCAAGCCTGCAGAGCGCCAACGGGCGACACCACGGCCGAGCCACGGGGAGCCCCCGTCTGGACATGGCTTTGTTCTTCACCTCCTCTTACTTCTTTTTATTTTCTGTGGTACTGGCGATTGAGCCCAGGGGCATTCTACCTCTGAGCCACACCCCCAGCCCTTTTTATTTTTATGAAATAGGGTCTCTCTAAGTTACCACACACTGGTCTTGAACCTATAATCCTCCTGTTTTAGCCTCCCAAATACTGGGATTACAGGTGTGTGCAACTGGGCCCAGCCCCCCAGACCTTTTTATTTTTATTTTGAGACAGGGTCTTGCTAGGTTGCCCAAGCTGGTCTTCAACTTGAGATCCTCCTGCCTCGGCCTCCCAAGTTTCTGGGGTTACAGGTGTACACTGCCACACCCAGCTTTCATCTTGCTTCTAACCATGCTGTCGAGGAAGCAAAGATGTTCCTTTTCTACAACTTACCTGCTGTGTGACCTTGGGTAAGTCCCTTAAGGTCTCTGTGCCTGTCTGCCTTATCTGTAATAGAGCCCGCCTGACTGTGATGTTGAGAGGTTTGCAAGAAGTAATTCCCAGAAAGCATTTAAAACTCAATCTTGAAGAAGAATAAGTACTCAACAATTGTTAAATATCATTATTATTATTCTAGGAAGAGTTTCTCCTCTTTTCACCAAAATGATATGACTAAAGGGCTCTGCTAACAGTAGATGTGAATGATGCTGGAAGAAACAAAATTAAACATAGTTCTTCACTGGCCCCCAACCCCCTTCACAGAGCCAGCGGTCCTGACATGACGTGCATTGTGTCTCAAGAAAGGGCTGTGTGTGCAGTGATTCCCAAACTTACTTGGCCATGGAACCCCTTTCTCCAGGAGTATCACTTGGCTGCACTTTGAGCAACACTGGCTCGGGCTTGCAAAGGGAGCGAGCAGGCCACATCCCTACGGCGTGAGTGTTCAGTGGCACAGGTGGACGGGAGCCGTTCTGTGGGTGGCAGGCCTTGGCCAGATGTGCTTAGTGTTTCCACTGATGATATGATTGATGGACTAAAGAGTATACTTATTCTGGCTGTTGGGGACATGTGCCTCCCCAGAATGTATAGGAAGGAAGGAGAACTTTCAAGGACTTTTCAGAACAAGCCAAGCACGTGTCACATTTTGCCTACTTCACCTTAAAGAACAGAAGCCATCTCTGCAAGCGAAGCGCAGGGAGAGGAATGGAGAGCGACACTCAGGTCAGGAGAGGACTGGAGGTTCCTGCGCAGTCACAAAGTGGACGTGACTCTCTCGGGAGGTGTGTGTGTGTGTGTGTGTGTGTGTGTGTGTGTGTGTGTACATGTAATATAGCAGTGGGTTCTCAAAACAAGAGCCCAGCATTTGGACTTTAAAAGTAATCTTCTTAGTTTAAAGCTAATGTCAGTCAGGACTTTATTAAAATATCAAGCCAAATTTTAGATTCCAGATACATGACAGGGCTGGGCAACTGGAGGGAGAGCATAAAAATAATACCTGAAATGACCAGCACGTCAAAATAGGATCTCTGAAAAGTGAATTCATTCCATTAGGCCAGCAGATCATACACATAGCTCTTTCACTGGATTGAGAACTACCCACGGGAGAGGTCCAGGCCTTAACTCATTTTCTCTCCAGTTATCAGCAACATAACAGATGCTCAATAAAAACAAGGTAAATGGATAAAGAGATGAATGAATGAATGGATGGATGGATGGATGGATGGATGATGGAGGAAAGAGCTGTCAAGAAACATTAGCTACTGCTGCTATTAACCTAAAGCATTAGAAAGGTAATACCTTTATTAAATCAACAAGTGTGAAGTGCTACATTAGTTGGTGACAAAGAACTCTTTTTCAAAAAAGGAGGAGAGGGAACTGACTTAGAATGAAAAGCAGCTCAGAACCAGAGGCCACAAAACCAATGGCTACAGAGGCCAGGTGTGCACATGGGCTGAGTAGCGGGAGTGGAGACAGTAGGGAGTGGTGGAGACTGTGGCGAACACCCAGGGAGGGTCCTCTCTCAAAGGACAAGCTACTACAGCGCTCTGGTAAACTGACACCATAGGAAAATTGGCCTCCAGAGATTCAGATCTTTCAGACTTCCCAAAAATTTTTAAAATGTAAATTTCCTAATTTTTAACTGATGTCAACTCTTTCAAAGTTTTTTAAAATGCTGGGCGGCCCAACCAAACACCTCAGTTTGGGCTGGCCCAATTCAGCCGGCCAGCAACCACATGGACCCTCCACGCTCACCGGAACCTTGGAACATTGTAATGGAGGGCGCGGGTCACGCTTCAAAGTCTGGCTCTGCTGGGAAACGCTGGGCTGGGAGGTGGCATATTGTGGGGTGGGAAGGCAGGATGAGGTGACCAAATACTGGGAATCCCTGATCCCAGAAGAATTCTGCGGGAATGATACAGACGGACATTCGTCCATCACAATTTAAAGGACTGGGGAAGCAAAATCCCTATCTCAAAACGCTTAGGCACCATCTTTGTGATCCAGTCTTTTATTCATGAAGCACCCCTAAAAAAACCTTTAGAAAGCCCTCAACGTGCACCTTTTATTCTTTTCCCAACGTCTTGATTTGGGTTTTCACCTGTTCATACTTAATTGAAGCAAACAGCTCCAAAAAGCTGAAAGTCTGTCTGCCTGACGAGAGGCCCCAGGGAATAATTCCTCTGACAAAATTAAACAGGGCACTTACCAAAAATGACAATCACTAGCAAGACGGGAAGCACAATCAGGAAATACCACGTGGAAGGGACCGACTCCTGCTCCACGTAGAGCTCCAGGTTCCCCAGCCTGACCTGATGGGGCAAAGAACGCCGTTAGACTCGGGGGCCGAGTGCCGCAGCCAGGGACCTCGTTTCCCCCAAGTGGTTCCCCCGAGATGCAAAAAGAGGTGGTGAGCTAGGTAGGATGGCTGAGTTCAAGTCCCATCCCTGGGGTGGATTAGCTACATGTTGTGTCCGTGGGCAAATAGAGAACATTCACTTGTGCCTCAGTTTCCCAGTGGGTTAGTTGAGGTACGTTGGACTAGACCTGTAGACTTTAAACTTTGGCTCTCTTTACCCAAGAAAGAGGCAGGAGTCTTCCTACCTTTTCTTTCTTTCTTCCTTTTTTTTGTGGCACTGGAGATTGAATCCAGGAGCATTCTACCTCTGAGCTACACCCCCAGCCCTATTTTATTTTTTATTTTGGAACAGGGTTTCACTAAGTTGCTGAGGATCTCACTAATTTGCTAAGACTGGTCTCAAACCTATGATCCTCCTGTTTCAGCCTCCCAAGTACTGGGAACACAGGCACAGGACACCACGCCTGGCTTCCCCTACCTTTTATTCTACCGGGGCAATTAAACTTTTATCTCTTCTACGGACTGTGCTCCTTAGTAGGCTGGTTTTGAATAAAGCATCCCACGGTGAAAACCGGTTTGGTAATGCTGACCAGATGATCCCAGAGGGACTTTTCCAGCTTTAGCACTTTTTTGGCTAATAAAAATTTCATGAAACTTGAAAAGGAAAAAAGTCTACATCCAGGCTTCCTTTTCCAGTGATGTACATATGTATGAAGGCGCATTTCCATCCTCGGAACCACAGCTGCCCCATGAAGGCATCCAGCAACGTGGCCAGGCAGATACTGGACCAGGCAAGTCCGGGTCCTCCCTCCCAGCCCTGCCGCCTGAGCTCAGTATCAGCTGTGGGTTTTTTTTTTTTTTTTTTTTTTGGTACTGGGGATAGAACCCAGGGACATTTTACCTCCAAGCAACACCCCCGGGTCCCCTTTTTTATTTCTTTGTTTTGAAACAGGGTCCATTAGGTGGCTTAGAGTCTCGCTACGGTGCTGAGGCTGGCCTCAAACCTGCAATCCTCCGGTCTCAGCCTCCTAAGTATAGCTGTGGGCCACCATGCCCAGCTTAAGCTGTGGGATCTAAAGTTAGCTGACCGCCCAGTCCTCACTCCTCATCTCTGAAATGGGATGCTGATGGTGCCGCTTGGTGGGCTGTCGTGAGGATGAGATGCTCTGTATCCTGTCGGTAAGTTGGCTCATGGCACCCTGCTCAAAATGCTCCAGCTGCTTCCCAGAGCTCAGAAGCTAAGCCCTTGCCATGGCCCACAATGTCCTAACAATATCCTGCTCTCCCCACGCACGCTCTAACCTAGGAATATTTCCCCTTACTCCCTCTGCTCCAGCCTCGCCGGCCTCCTGGGTGATACGCAACCACTCCAGCAGGTAGTGGCCACAGGACCTTTGCACCTATGGTTCTCTTGGCCTAGAACACTAGCCTGTCTCACCTGTGGCTCGATCCCTCTCCTCCCTGAGACCCTCACTCAAATGTCACCTTCACAGGTAGGCATTTCTGCCCACCATTGCAAAACTGGCAGGCCTGTCCTGTCCACAATCCCTTCTACCCCACTCTAATTCCCCCTGCTTCATTTTTCTCTCTAGCAATTGCCCCCATGGACATGTTCTTAGTTTATTTTCTTTCCTATGTGTCTCTTTAGGTAAGCACTATAAAAGCAGGTGTTTCCGCCCGTTTTCTTTTCTGCTGCGTCCCCATCACAACGGCCGCTCTTGCTCGGGGATCATGTCGCGAGTGATGAAGAATGCCGGCACGCGCTCCTCGTGTGCCGCGACAGGTGGGATCCTTGTGAGTTTACTCGTCAGTATTGATTTATAATTGTTATCGCCCCCTTTACCACACAGAGGAACGAAGAGGAGCAGGGAGAAGTCAGGCGACTTCGCTAAGGCCACACAGCTATTAACCGGTGAAGCCGGGACAAGACCAGACATTTGATTTTGGCTTCTGATCTGATATGCTCTTTTTTCTTGTCCTTTATTCAATTGTTTATGACCACAGATCATAAGGCTTTTGTTTTTTGCAGTGGTGGGGGTGGAACCCAGGGCCTTACACATGCTAGGCAAATGCTCTACCACTGAACCAGATCCCTGGCTCCATAAAGCATTTTTTAATATAGACCATGTGGCGCCTCAGAGGCCACCAACATTAGAAAGGGTAACTTTTCATACGCTACTCTTCTCAATGGTCTCGTATCTTTATTGGGGGACATCAATACGCCAGTAATGGGCCCTCAAACGTGTAGGAACAGATGAATTGCAGGAAGTCTGACCTCACGGGAAGGGAGCAGCTCACGACCCCCAGGCTATGGGGTCTCCACCAGACACCCACACTACCCTGGTGGGCTGCCCCTGTTCAGGGTTCCTAAGACATGTCACCTCCACATTTGGAAAAAGAATGACAGCTCCCTCATCAAGGGGTCTGGAGATGCTGCTTGCAGATGCTGCAGTGTAAATGTATGGCTAGAACAAAAGCTATCAAGACTCATTAGTATTATAGACAATGGTGCGTTCAACGCTTTGACATTCAAACAGGCGCATGGATGGATTCTGCCAGCTATTTGGAGGAATTGTGCTTGGGCTTGCAGTACCCGTTTTGTTGATTTAAAGGGAAGATTCCATTCTGGCCTTGGGGTTAGCCAAGGAGTTCCCTAGACTCCGGTAAAGACAGCAGGCGGCACTGGCAGGTGACTTACGCGAACTTTCTTAGAGGAGGTGGCGATGCTATTTGCGTTCTTGATGCTTTTAATTTTGCAGAGGATGGTGGTGAGGTCTTGGTTTCTGGTAATATTTTCAAAATTGCAATTTAATTGCTTATTTTCCCCATGGAAGAGAGAAATTTCAATGTCCTGCTTAGAAATGTTGAAGTTGTCATTTTCTTTCTATGAAGAACAAAATGAAGAGGAAGAAATCAGGGCACACGTGGAAACTCATAAGCAAAATGTACCTTTCCAACCCGGGGGCGGGGAACATCCCACCCAGAAAGAAAGGAAACCTACTTGAATTTTTACTTCCAATTCTGTGTCAACCTCGGACTCTACTCGATAGCCTGTGAATCTGGGGTCCTCCAGATACTGCAAAGTCCCACAGTCCAAGTATGTGTCTTGTACTCTCAGCTTCACGGCCACATTCGTACGCCCTTTTGAACTCTTTAAATTGGGGGCTAAAAACCTGCAGAAAGTTGCCATACAATGTTCAGAGACCTGGGAGAGAAGCAAAGAGCAGGTTACTAACGGAAGGGTCTCAGCTCTGCTCTCTAAGAGCTAAGAGACTCACGCAACCAAGCTTCCTGGTACTCCTGCTTTCCCGTCTGTAAAATGGGGGTGGCAACACCACCTACCTCGCAGGATTCAGTTAACCCGAAATTGAATTAAATGAGATAAGGGCTCACAATTAAACAAGGGCTATATTGAATGAGATCATACATGGAAAAAAGCTCAGCATAGTGCCTGGCATGTTGTAAACACTCAACACATGCTAGCTAACATTATTATTAATAGTATTAGCAATAATGGAAGCTGTCAGAAGGTTGTGCAGTGGGAAAAGAGGCTATGCAAAGAGAAGCAAGCTAGAGAAAGAACACTTTGGCCCAAAGGGCTTAGGTGTCCTTCCAGCTGGCATGGATGAGTCTCAGAAACTTAAAGAAGAGAGGAGCCAGCCCTCGGCCGGGGCCGGCTGCTCACCTGCCTGCATCTGGCCAAGCCACTTTGTCAACATAAGCAGAACTCAGTGACCACGAGGAGGAAAAGGCTTGTCAGGCATAATGGAAAAGAGGGGAAAACAAAAATCAAAGGGAAATAACTCCCCCATGAAATGAAGATGGGAGAGCTGGAAACAAATGCAGAAAACATGGCCTGTTTTACAGGTTTATTAACAAACAACAATGTAAATATATTGTCATGGTCAGGTGTGCAGAGAGACAGAGGACACTGGTGGGCAAGGGGAGGTTGACAGATGCGTAAAGAAGAATAAGCAAAGGTTGTGAAAAGAAATTTGTCAGGTGGGGGAACTCGTGTTCTCTCTTTTTTTCTTTAATACTGGAGTATAAGAGGGCAGGAGGAGGTGCGGGGTGGGGGATCTGAGGCAGAAAGCCGACATTTGGACAAGCACAGCCTCCCTCCACCTTAACATTTTCCCAAACTACAGCCTAAATCTCACTTTCCCATTTTTCTCTTTTCCTTTCTTTCTTTTTTTTTTTTGTACTGGAGGTTGAACCTAGAGGCATTCTACCCTTGAGCTATACCCCCAGCCCTTATTTTTTTTTTTATTTTGAAACAGGT
Source organism: Glis glis (assembly GCA_004027185.1). NCBI lineage: Eukaryota > Metazoa > Chordata > Mammalia > Rodentia > Gliridae > Glis > Glis glis. The sequence goes on from PVJS01000423.1 coordinate 88,729, forward strand.
CTCACTAAGTTACTGAGGACCTCACTAAGTTGCTGAGGCTGGCCTCAAGCTTGCGATCCTCCTGTCTCAGCCTCCTAAATACTGGAATTACAGACGTGTGCCACCATGCCCGGCTTCGCTTTTCCATTTCTGTGATAGGATGGAACATTAACCACCTCCTCAGCAGCTTTAGCTCGTTCCTACTGCCTTCTAGAAAGATCATCAGTGACAGAATTGCCCCATCCTCATTACCCTAAACACCCCATGTGTCCATACTAGTAACCAACTCCTTCAGTCTGAAATATTCAGCAATTTCTCAGCCACCTTTCCTGGCCATCCTATATTCTCTCACTCCTTAAGTAAAGCCATTTTGCCAAGTTCCATCCTTTTCTTCCTCCTTGGTGCTCTCTCAGCCACAGTGCTGTCCCCACGTTCTCTCTAATGATGATATTACAAGGAAAGCTGGTCCCTTTCTCGCTTCACCATCGCCAGCCCTCTAGGTCCGACTTGCTGACAGTGGTCCAGCGATGCTGCTGACATCTCAGACATGCCAGGACATCTGCAGGAGAACCCCACCAGGCTCTGGCCCTTTCCCCAGCTACTGCCTCTCCCAACTACCCTATGCACCACTGTCAAATAATACCAGTGCTCATGTCACTCCTGCTCAAAGGTCTTCCGTGGCTCTCCGATGCCTACAGAATTAATGGCAGTTTTCAGTCTGACACATTTGCATGGCCCCAGTGTAGTTTTTCAGCCATTCTTCTTGCTCATTCCTGACCCATCCTCTAGATCCAGTTGAGCAGGAGTAAGTGATATTCCCATCCCTAGCAGGTGAGGAACCTGTCCTCTGTACCCACCATCCCCTCCCTGCTCCACCTGTCCAAATCCTACCCACCTTGCTCTACTGTGCAGCAGTATTATTCATCCATATGTCATTTCTCTTTCAATGAAAACACACAATGCCTTCTCTAACTCACGGGGTTTCTGAGCTGAAAAGGAACCAGAGGACCTAGCACTTGGAGTCACTCTGTGCTGCCCACTTCCTATCCCAGTGTAGATTTGCCAGATCCCTCCGTGAAGGGAGTCTGAGTGTCTCATTTATCTTTTGTCCTTGCATCTGCAAAATATTTTGTCCACAGTAGGTACTCAGTAAATTGTAGTTGATTTAGGAACAGCATTTGGGAAGGAGGGCAAGTCTGCTGACAGGCCCAGGCCAGGCCTCTGGTCAGAGAGTCAGTCATACAACCGAATGTGTTTGCATCATGGCGATGTAGCCTGGAATCAGATCCAAGGTGAGCCTTGCAGCTGGCTCTGAAGTGTGTCAGGGGGTGGATGTGTATAGGACGACAACTCAGGAGATCTCCTATAGAGGCCTGAACCCCATGGGTCCCCAGGGGGATGAAGTCTGCTGCTACCCTCAGATCTGTAGGCCTTGGCAGGCGGTGGTCAGGTGGGGCCAAGAGAGGCTGCTCCCTCACAGACAAGAGAGAAGAGGAAGAACATTCAGGAAGTACTGAGAAAGGCACTCTGGAGCTCCCAACCTGTATCTGAAGTCCCTTATTTGCCTCCTTACTGCTGGCCTTGGCTCCCGATGGGAGAACTGAGCAACAGGTAGGGACCAGACTGGTCCTCCAGTTTGCATTGTGGGGAGATGGAAGGCAGGAGAAGGTGAGAGTCCATGGAAGGGGGATGAGGCCAAGAGACAATGGCAAGAAGGAGAAGCAGATGCAGGATTCCTGGGACTTCAGCAGGTCTGACAGCTTCTGTGCACCCCAGCTCTGTGCAATGGGGACACAGAAACACTATTCTTCAGAGCACACCTCAGCCACGCGTGAAAGCATTCTCACACATATTCATGAGCATCGTCTCATTAAAGTGACTTGCCACACATCGCACCAGGAGAAACGGCAGATCTTTTTTTTTTTTTTTTTTTTTTTTGCGGTATCAGGGATGGAACCCAGGGGCGTTCTACCTCTGAGCTACACCCCTGGCCCTATTTTTTATCCTTTATTTTGAAACCGGGTCTCAGGAAGTTATGAGGGCCTCACTAAGTAGCTGAGGCTGGCCGCGAACCCGGATTCTCCGGTCTCTGCCTCCCAAGTACTAGGATTACAAGCATGCGCCACCATGGCCAGCGAAACGGCAGATCTTGACATACCAGGCTCATCTCTCTCTCCTCTGTGGCAACCCAAAATGCTCAACTACCAGTGTGAGTTCTTATTATTTCTGTTATAGTGCAGATAGTATGTATCCTGCTATGGTTCATTTTTTAAAATATGGTAAATTTAAAAAGTTTATGATACCAAAGTTATTGAAATAAAAAAATCCCCCAACAAAGTTTAGTATGATGAAAACAAAATCATTATTGAAAAGAACCATTATTAGCCAGGCGTGGCGGTGCATGCCTGTAATCCCAGTACTTGGGAGACTGAAATGGAAGGATTGCAGGTTCGAGGCCAGCTTCAGCAACTTAGCGAGGCCCTCAACCACTTAATGAGACCCTGTTTCAAAATAAAAAATAAAATAATAAAATAGGGCTGGGGATATGGCTCAGAGGTAGAATGCGCCTTAGTTCAATCCCCAGTAACACACACACACACACACACACACACACACACAGAGCAGCTGAACACTTACATTTATGTTCCCTTTCAGTTCATGTGAAATGATTAAGTTGTCAATTACATCAAAATTTCTGCCCATGATTGTTATATTTTGACCACCACTGCAAGGAGAAAATCAACAATAAAGGTAAATAAATAGGCATTTTGCATTTATGAACAAAACTATCAATTGATTCACATTTAATATTAAACTTAGTAATGTCTGAGGGAAAATTAACTAATTTTAATTTCAAAGGCAGGACAACTTTAGAAGTCTTATAAAGATACTGGCCACAAATTTGTGGTTTTTAAGACACATAAATATAAAAATTCAGGTCAGACCCTGTTTTAATTCTAGGAAAATCCCAGAATTTGGGTTTTGTTATACCATTTCACCACATATAATTAGATAGCTGTACCTGGAAAAGGTTTTGCCGAAGAGAATTTTGTTTGATTGCTATTGAATCTATATGAAGACTCTTCAATCTAACAATTTTCAAAATCAAATTCCCAACCTACCAATTATATTTCATTCAGGGAGACAGGGAACACTTTGGACAAGGTAAAATTATAAATGACATTAAAAAGATAAATCCTTGGTTGGGAAGCCATGTAAATAACAGTGTAAGAAGAGGCTACATTTACCTCCCCTAAGCCAAGCCAAATGATTCACATGTTCTCAGTGCGCCATTAGATATATGTGATGTGGTCACTGGGCATGAAAGAAACAGCTGTCCACAGCTCTGGCAACCCTATTCTCATAGGTCACCAGACACTTGTTCTAGGGGACAGGAGCCTGGGTATGTCGGGTCCAACAGCCGGCTGAGCCCCTGATCATAAGACCAAGAGGTGGGCAAGAGCTGGCTAGGCTGTAGCAGAGAGAAGACACTGGCTCAAACTTCTAGCTGCAAGGCCAGGGCTGGGTCGGCCTCCTGCCAACCTACTGCGACTGATAGAAAACTGAGCCAAGCGACATCTGCTCAGGGTCAGGCTGAAGAGCCCCATTCTTGCTCAAAGCACAAAGACCCAGGAGCAACTGAGATATACAGGCTCACAAGGTCACAGGTGACAGGACAGCAAGGAGCTTCCTATGTCATTGCAAAACAGGACCTTGCGGAGGTTCTGCATATCCTGAGCCAAACCACCTGGGAGCCTAGACGTGTTGTTAGAACCTGCCCCAGGCCTCAGTCCACTCTCTGTTATGGTCCAAAGGGATGAACTGTAACAGGTCTGAGGTTTGTGGTGAGAATTAACCAGGCCAATAGGACACGTCAGAGCCGGGCGTGGCAGCGCACACCTGTGAGCCCAGTACTTGGGAGGTTGAGACAGGAGGATCTCAGGTTCAAGAACAGCCCTAAGCAATGCAGTGAGGCCTTCCACAACTTAGTGAGACCCTCTTTTGAAAAAACAAAACGAAAAATAGAACACATCAGGCCCATGGTGAGTGTGGTATCCATGTGTGCTCGTGTGCATGGGACAGAGGGAGGGAGTGCCACTTGAGAGCCTTGGTTTTGAAATTTTAATTATCCTTATGCCACTGTAATGAGCTAAACTGGGCCCCTGCCAAATTCATATGGTGAACCCCCGTTCCTCAGAATGTGAGTGCATTTGGAGAAGGGGTCTTTAAAGAGGTAATTAAGGCTAAAGGAGGTCATTGGGGTGTGTCCTGAACCAATATGCCCAATGACCTTATAGGAAGAGGAGATCAGGACACGGACACAGAGGGGAGAACACAGGAAGGTGCGGAAGATGACGGCCGTCCACAAACCAGGGAGAGAGACCTAGTAAGAAACCAGGCTCGCCAGCACCTTGACCGACCAGACTCCCAGCTCCAGAGCTGGGAGGAAACAGACTTCGGTTGTTTAAGTCACCGAGTCTGTGGGACTTTGTTAAGGCAGCCCTGGCAAACTCATATAGTGATCTCTCATTTAATCTTAAATAAGAATATCAGAGGTGAATTTTTCTTTTTTTTCCCCAAAGCTTTGTCCGTAGTTTTATCTAGAGAGTACTTTGAAAATTAGCTTCATGCTGTGTTAGATGAAGGAAATCTCTTTAAGGTTATATTCCAAAAATCTAAATGTGAATTTAAATTCAACTAGGGAGAGATTTTTTTTCCTCCCTTAATGTATCAGACTCATCTGGAAGAGTTGATTTTGGAATTTCCATCTCTCAGGGAGTATCTTTGAAATGTTACTGCTTTGCTTCCCATTGTGATAGCTCCCAATATTTCTCCCAAAGCATTCAAAACAGCTGACTCTAAAGGTTATAAAATGAAAGACATAAGAAAGAAGCCTTTGATCATGAGTGGGAGCAATACAGTGAAAAGGGCCATGGATTTGTAGCAAAAACCAGGGCTAAGAATAGTTACTGCGGTTGAACAAACATTTGAGCTGTGAGTTTCCTGGCAGCCATGGCTAAAAGAACAACAGGATGTGCTCTGCTCAAAGTGCTCGTGTGACGGCAGGAAAAACTAGCTCGTCAGGTGCATTTTCCTAGGAATAAATCCTGAGAGGAACTTGGACAGGAGTTTAGAGATGGCTTCTATGTCTGCATTAATTTGCATGAAACCCATGATCTTTGGACACAGGACCCTTCAACCCCAAGAGAGAAAGACATCATGAATCTAGACAGTACCTGATCCAGGTGGTAGCAGGGAATATCAGGGAACACTGTGGCAGAGCAATGTAGGACAGGGCTCCCACAGAAGAACAGTTCCCACCATCAAACTGGATACACACGTCCTTCATTTCTTTTCGGCTCGATGGAAGAGAGAATTTCATATGGGTGTCATTTAGCACATGGCTAACCTGTATCCTAGAAAGGGGGAGAAGAAGAACTCTCACATGACACAGACACTTAGCACCATGATTGCCCAAGGTGACAGCACATGAATTTCACGTGAACTGCAACACTGCATGAACTAACAGAAAAGCTGCAGCCCAGTGATGAGTCAAGAGCCGCCAGCCCAGCTGGGGTATGATCTGGGGCTGGCTTCCTCTTTCTTTTGCACATTTTTATCTTTTTATTTGTATTTCCCTTAGAAGTGGGGAAGGGAGGGGATATAATCATTAACCATCAGAAGTCCCAGGAGAAAGTGGAACACAAAGAGGCATTACATCTTATTGAGAAACTATGATTGATTTTGTGGGGTATTATAATGACACTGTGTGTGTGTGTGTGTGTGTGTGTGTGTGTGTGTTACTGAAGACTGAACCCAGGGGCATTCTACCTCTGAGCTATATCCCCAACCCTACTTTATTTTTTATTTTGAAACAAGGTTTCACTAACTTGGTGAGAGTCTCACTAAATTGTTCAGGTTGGTTTCGAATCTGCAATCCTCCTGTCTCAGCCTCCCAAGTACTGGGATTACAGGTGTGTACCACTACACCTGGCCTGACACTACTCTTATGTGTTAGCGATATATACCCAAGTATTTATGAGTGAAGGGATATAGTGATGGGATGTGCTTTTAAGAAACTCCAGCTGCTACACTCACACAACATCCCCCCCAAAAAAAACCCTGCAAGAAAGCAGATGAGATAGATGAAAGGAGACTGGAAAATGTTGATAAATTTTGAAACTCTGTAAAGAGGTTCCTTACACTCATTCTCCTATATATGTTTGAACATTTCCATAACAAAAAGCTTTAAAAAAAAAAGAAGCCCAGTCAAGCACTGGGAGCGTGGAACCCAACACCAGGCCAACAAGGAATTCTGCCATTCAAAGAGCTTGGGAGGTGGAGACAGGAGGACTGCAGGTTCAAGCCCAGCCTCAGAAACTTAGTGAAAACTTATTTCTAAGTAAAAAATAAAATAGGGCTGGGGTGTAGCTCAGAGGTAGAATGACTCTGGGTTCAATCCCCAATACCAGTACCAAAAAAAAAAAAAACAGCAGAGAGCCCATTCTGAGGCTGGGGTCAGAGTCAGTGGGCATCATTTGGAATCATTGGGCTAAACTACCTCAGGCGCCTTCAGATGGGAACTGACTGGGATTGTCCTGGGTACTCCTGACACCAGCAGGAGCTGTCCTTGATGACCTTCAGGGGTCAAAGCAAAGTGTTCCAGTAACTCCTTCTGTAACCTGCTGCTTCCCTCTGCATGTCTTCGATGACCCTCTAAATCATACATCAAGACTGGGTTGTAGCTGTTGTAGCCAGGCGTGGTGGCGCATGCTTGTAATCCCAGTACTTGGGAGGCTGAGACTGGAGGATCCCGGTTCGCGACCAGCCTCAGCTACTTAGTGAGGCCCTCCACAACTTAGCAAGACCCTGTTTCAAAATAAAGAATAAAAAATAGGGTTGGGGGTGTAGCCCGGAAGTAGAATGCCCCTGGGTTCAATCCCCAGTACTGCAAAAAAAAAAAAAAAAAAAAAGACTGGGTTGTGTGTGAATGCTTAGTGGAGTTATGCTGTAGGAGGACCTATTATTACTACTTAAAAGATGCATGTATGATGATTAACTTTAAAGCTACTACTAAACCTTCTGAGAAGCACACTTGAGCCTATTTGTACTCACCCTACCTCAGATGTACATTTTAAGGTTTTCATTCAGAGCAAAACTCTAGGAAATTCATTGTCAGACAGCTGATCGTTAAAATCCAAACTTGTTTATCCATTTTGGAAGAAGAGAGGTGGAAATGTAGGTCATTCCACTGCTATTCTTGTATTTTTCTCTTCAAAATAATCCCACATTATAAAGATACCATATTAAACGAGTTTTGGATTACAACGTGGGCGCAGGTATGGGATTAACTAGGAATTATGTCGACAGCTTGTGAACGGGGGTTCGCCACACAGAAGTAGTTACTGAAACACTACACACAGAAAGGTCTCTTCGTTGTTTAATTTAATAACTGCCGTACCTCAAGACACATTCGGAATGGAAATGAGAGTATAAAGAGTCAGGAACAGGGTAATGCTCTGAAAACGACTTATTTTCTAGCGAAGCTGATTGCCTTTCAGTGAACACACAGGTGTCTAACTTCACAGATTTTGCTCAACAAAATGAAAGATTTTTTGCAATAAGGTATTTAGCCAGGATAAATGGCTCAAAAATATCTAGGTTGCATAGATACGGCTGCTAATGTGCGCTTGATCGTTCTGGTACTGAACAGAACACAGGGAAGCCACTGATGAGCGGCCCTTTTCATCAGGATCACAGATATTCCAAATTTACTGCTTTAAGGGGAAGGGGGTGGCAGTGATGTGCAGCAAATGAATTAAAACAGAAAATTTGGTAAATAAGCATGGCAGATTAGAATGCTGTACAAATCTGTTTTCATAGTTAAAAACCAAAACATCATGCTTCAGCAGATTGTCTTAACTGTATTTCCATGAGGAAAATAAGCCCAGTATCATACTTCATGTAGACTGCAACATCTTTTACTTCAAATTAGCCCAAACTTATAAAAGTTAACAAGCAGAAAACTCTAATTATCTATTATGTTATTATTATCATCTCTCTCTCTCTCTCTCTCTCTCTTTTTCTTTTCTGGTGGGGGAGATAATTTTCCCAGGGACATCAGTGAGAAATTGAATTCTTTTTCTCAAAGTTTCATTGATAGGATGAGTTCAGGGGAAAGAAGTCATAGAAATGATGTTCAAGTGGTACAGTGGTCAAATATTTATGTCTGGGTTGTTTTTATTTACTACAAATGTTCATATTAGTAAATTAATTGTCTGAGGCTGAAACCAAACCAGTAAAGAGAAAAAGCCTACAAAGAATGAAATTTCCACATGAAATGAATCTGAAATTCTCTTTTTTCAACTTTGGATAGCATATTAAGAGAGATTCTCCATAAAATTCTCCATCAAATTCCAAGGTATACAACTACTTTCCTAAGTGCATCAAATTAATAATTATGTTTGCTTTTTTATTTTTTTGGTACTGGGGATTGAACCCAGGGGCTTCTACCTCCAAGCTACACCCCCAGCTCTATTTTTATTCTTTATTTTGAAACAGGGTCTCACTAAGTTGTAGAGGGCCTCACTAAGTAGCTGAGGCTGTCCTTGAACCTGTGATCCTCCTGTCTCAGGCTCCCAAGTACTGGGATTACAAATATGTGCTACCATGCCTGGCTATGTTTGCTATTTTCTATACTTGATTTCACTAATAAAAATTAATCAAGGCCCCAAACAAGCAATACCCTGAAATTATTACAGACTGAGATTTATTTTGGGGGGAGGGAGTAACAGGGGCCAAATGTTCTCACAATGAACTTCAGATATGTTGTTAAGAGTATTTTACTAGCCAGGTGTGGTGGCACATGCTTGTAATCCCAGTACTTGGGAGGCTGAGACTGGAGGATCTGGATTCGCAGCCAGCCTCAGCTACTTAGTGAGGCCCTCCACAACCTAGTGAGACCCTGTTTCCAAATAAGACAAAAAATCGGGCTGGGGGTATATCTTGGAGATAGAATGCCTCTGGGTTCAATCCCCAGTACCAAAAAAAAAAAGAGTATTTTACTTACTGGAATTATGTTATATCCAATCCTCAGATTAACTGTCCCAGTATAGTGCATGGACATACTTTGACTATAGAAAGGTTCTAATCACATTCATAGTCCTCTGGCACGGATTTGGCTTTACTTTACCAAGGATCAATTACTAGAATTTCAACTCACACATCCTTATCACAAGTACTGGTTCCTTTCAGGATCATCGTGATGTTCGATGCCCGTGTAAAGTTGGCTCCCGTAACAATCACGTTACTTTTCCCTAACGTCGATATTTTCTGTGGCTCGATGGCCTTAATGTAGAAGACCTATTGGAAATAAAAGATTAAAACACGAGATCAAAGCTAAGAAATGGCATCATTCCAAAAAAAATCTGTTGATGCGCTGCAGCTCGAAGAAATCACTGGGAAATTACAACATTTTGCGAACACAAGCAGACAGTGTTTAATGAAATCAATGAATTCAAGGAAGAGCGCTGAAGATTCGTGTCTCTCAACATGCGACAGCATGAGGTCAAACCAATTAGTCTTTGTCTCACAAGACAGTTGAAAATGCAGTTGAAGAGTCTGACATTCTGTCTGAAGAGTGAGATATCACTCGAGTTTAGGAAACGCTGGCTGCCTGGGGGCCTCTGGAGGCTCCCAGTGTAAGCAACACCACGGGAAAGAAAAGGGGTTCATTGACTGAAGGCCAACAACGGACTCGCCATTACATTGAAATAAGTGTCATTCCACATACATTTAACTCCCTAGAAATTGTGGGTATAATTTGTTTGTTTCAGTTAGGCTACTTGAATCAAGGAGTGTACTGCAGAGAACAAAACCTGGAGAAATCCACCAGTTCAGTCACCTAATATCAAGTAGCTCGAAGCCTACGCCTTGCGGCCAACCATTTCTTCTCCAGGACTGCAGATACCAGCTCTCTTCCTTGCTACCCAGTTACAGGCTTTATCAGATCTTTAATCAATATGGAGGTGCGGGAGCAGGGTGGGAACCGGAGGGAACACAACGAATGCTGTGTGCATGTATGTATTTAGTACTCTGAACCTCACTATGATGTATAATTACAATGCACCACTAAAAAAAAAGAAGAATGTGTCCCGTGAAGTCACCTGATACCTAGCTTCCTATCACGTAGGCAGAGTGCCTTACTTCTCCATTTGCAATGTTTAATCAAATTCCCCTAAAAGCACAAAGGATCATTTTCCCTTTACAAGACAAAACAATCCTGATGTCTTTCACTTTTCTCCTACAGATGTTAGCTTCTTTCATTTTGATTATTTTGTTGTTGCTGAGTTTTTTGGTACTAGGAATTGAATCCAGGAGCATTCTACCGCTGAGCTACACCCCCAGCCATTTTTATTTTGTTTTTTGTTTGTTTGTTTTGTTTTTTGTTTTTTTGCGGCACTGGGGATTGAACCCAGGGGCGTTCTACCTCCACACTACACCCCCGGCCCTATTTTTTATACTTTATTTTGAAACCGGGTCTCACGAAGTTGCAGAGGGCCTCACTAAGTAGAGAGAGAGAGAGAGAGAGAGATGGGGGGAGAGAGAGAGACAGGGGAAGAGAGAGAGAGAGAGACAGGGAGAGAGAGAGAGAGCTGAGGCTGGCCACAAACCCAGATCCTCTGGACTCTGCCTCCCAAAGTACTGGGATTACAAGCGTGCACCACCATGCCCAGCTCATTTTTATTTTTTATTATTTTTATTTTGAGACAGGGTCTCACTAAGTTGCTGAGGGTCTTGCTAAGTTGCTGAGGCTGGTCTTGAACCTGCGATCCTCCTGTCTCAGCCTCCCAAGTACTAGGAGTACAGGCCTGTGCCACCATGCCCAGTTTATTTCCTTGTTCTTTGAAAGACCACTTCCAGTAAGTCTGTACTCTTCTACAGTACGGCAATTGAAACAGGACATAAGATTCTGGCCAGTATAAAGTACAGTAGAGCCAGGCATGGTGGCACACACCTGTAATCCCAGTACTTGGGAGGCTGAGACAGGAGGATTGCAGGCTCTAGGACAGCCTCAGCAACATACATGGTGAGACTCTCAGCATCCTAGTGACACCCTGTTTCCAAACAAAAAATTTTTAAAAAGGCTGCAGGTGTAGCTCAGATGTAGAATACCCCTGGGTTCAATGCCCTGTACCACACACACACACATGCACACACGCACGCACGCACACACACACACACGCACACACACACACAAATAAGTTTAGCAGCTCTTAGCACAAGTGAACCTAATACTCATACTCTTGTTATTTGAAAATGACCCCAGGGTCCAGAGATGCCTGATCATGTGACACTTGGCTAAAATACAAGTTCTGAGAGCATCCACTTAGTTGATAAAGTTCAGCAGGAAGATACTGAGCCACCGGGAGCGCTGCTGCGATGTCCAACACCTGTTTCTTGAAGTAACTGAGAATCCTCTGTCCTTTGTGTGTCTCACACTCATCAGGACAGCCTTGCTGGGCTGCCCGTCCTGCTGAGAGGGATGTTCTGTCATTCTGCGCCTCTGTAAGCACAGGTGCTACATGGTAGGGTGGTCACCGTCCCTCATGATCGCCACAGATTGTTTTTGCAGATTGAGGTAAATTCATCAGGAATGTCATCACAGCAATGATGGAACGTGATAGGGGACTGATTTCTGTAGCAGAATTTATTTTAATCACTTTATAAAGGACTTTAGCCTCATTATTTATCGAATCACTAAGGGCCCGAAAGGGTCACTTTAATTATTCTGTTATACTTGACTGCATTTTATGGGGGGAAATGATCTGCTAGAGTGGTACTTGGAATGGGGGGATTAGCAACAACTTCAAATAAATCCCTTGCAAATGTCAAGTGTGTGTTGTACAGCAAAAGGCTTACTCTGTGCTTTTACACTAGTGACAGCTAAGTGAACAAGTATTTATTGAGCACCTATAGGGTTCTTAGAACAGCTAGATGGGGGGGGGATGCATGAGGTGCGCGTGCACCAGAGGCAAAGCTGGCAAATGGCGGCCTGTGGGCAAAATCCTATCGACCACCTGTGTTTGTGCAGGTTATGGCCCATGAAAAAAATGTCGGAAGGAGAACGATAGTTCGTGACATATGAAAACACATGAAATTCAAATTTCAGTGTCCATAAACACTGGCTTGTGTACTGTCTCTGGCTGCTTTCACAGGACAGTGGCAGAGCTAAGCAGCTTCAACAGAGACTGTGCGGCCTGCAAAGCCTCAAGTATTTACTCTCTGGTTCATTGTAGGAAAAATGCGTCAACCCCTGCTCTAGAGGAGTCCATTGTGTTCTTAGGGAGGCAACATGTAAACTTGAATGCAGGTTACATTTACATCCAAGTCTCCTCTGATTCTCAGGTTCCTTTTCTTTCTTGATGTTCTTTCCATATATATAATGTGTGTGTGTGTGTGTGTGTGTGTGTGTGTGTGTGTGTATACACACATTTTATATTGATGTGTGTGATGGGGATTGAACCCAGGGGTATTCTATCTCCAAGCTATACCCCTAGCCCTTTTTATTTTATTTTTTTTTACATTGAAACAGGGTCTTGCTAAGCTGCTAAGGGTCTTGCTAAATTGCTGCAGCTGGACTCAAACCTGCAATCCTCCTATCTCGACCTCTCAAGTACTGGGATTATAGGCATGCGCCACCACGCCCAACTTCCCACTTCTTATATTTATACCATGGATGTCTGCTGAAGCAAAAATTGCAAACATGCCAAGTACACGCTACTTCTCTACTCTCTGTAGAGGATAGAGAGAGCCTTATAACTAATGAAAGAAAGCTTTTTTAAAGGGAGTTATATTTGCTCCTTAAATGGCTCTCCAAACACCATCAGAGGACCTGCCACGTCCTCTTATTAACTTTTTATTTCCCCTGGAGTAGAGAGAGCCTTGCCTCTTCAAAAGGATTTCATTTTAAACCCTTATTGTTTAGAGAAGTTTCCATTGGCCGTCTAGGACAGAATCCAGCCCTGGCCTATCTCGTGAAAGCAGATGCTTCCAGCCGCTTTCAAAGAGGGTCAGATGAACTGGCCTTTGTTTGCTGTGAGAACTTCTAATCTTAATAAGTGGACTAAAGAGCAACCAAGAGGACTCCCCTAAATAAAGAATGCAGGTATTCCCAAAGATGTAAAAAAATAGGGCCACAACAATTTTTAGAAATATAACATTTTCTGATAAAGATTTTTTTTGCAACCTGTAAAGACAAAAAGCGTTTTCCCCACAAATGTGCCGCACAGTCAATATTTTAGATCTGTTTCTGTATTTTAATCAAGAGTGAATTCACAGCCTGACATGAACTAGCCAGTCTACAAGCTACCATAGGAGGGGTTAATTTAAAAACAATACAAAGAGCATTTCTTTCAGCTCCACAGTGAGATTCCTCCCTCACCCTACGTCCAGAGATTTCCATATATCAAATCAAAACTCCACTGACTGTAACCACCACGGCCCTCTGTTGTCTAGCAATTAACCTCAGAATAGTTTACTTCCTGTCAGTTACATTTTAAAGACCTCAGAGTTATTTTTAAATGGTGGCAAAATTGTAAATTATTTAGTGAAATACTATGAGCTCTGGTCTCTCATGACTTTAAATCATGCCCTGTTTTGTAAAACACACTGGAAACTGGTTAATTAGGTGATTTATAGAATACCCAATTATTTTTATTTTTTTCAAAAACTGAGTCATTATAAGATATTGGAAATAGCACAACCACTAGGAAACAGTTATCTTTGAAAGGGTCTAAGAGGATTACTTCTGACAGTAAGAGTACCTTTTGTGAAGTCTGACGTCAACACAATTCAAATTACCATGACATTAATGGAGAAAATACTGCTATGATTGAAAAGAATATTGGAAAGAGGTACATTAGGAAGGCTCAGTTTATTAAGACCAAATTGTACTCTATTAATCTGTTAAAAAAAATTTTCTGAATCTTGCAAAGCTCTCGGTAGGCCTGGACCTGAATCAACACTTGGTAAAACGTCTCTCAGATTCTCGCTCATGAAATTAGTTCAAACAGGACAGGATAAAAAGTCACACGGATTTAAAGCCAGCTGGAAACCTGAAACCAAAGGACATAAGAGAGATGAAAGGTGGCACAACTAATTAAAAGAAAGTGTCCCGTAGGGCCCTATAGGAGTGAGTATTTGGTTCAGAATTATTTAACATCTTTATTAACGCCTGAGAAGAGGACAGAAGTAATAGATTAATGAAATGTATAAACTGAGCAGGGTGGTAGCCAGCAGTGGAGATGGGAAAGTGCAAAAGGAGGTGAGACGTGGAAAGAAAATCACAAAATACAGTTCTACCAAAGCAAAAATGGAGAGTTGAATGGAACAGAAAGGTAATGCGTTTGATGCTCAGCCTCCTCCTCCAGGCAATGCCCCTTCACAAGGCCCCTGGTACAGACCCCGGGGAACTCAGGCTATGCCTTGGGACACAGACATGTCCTGCTTCAGGGAGGAGGTGACAGAGCTGTGCCCTGTGCTGAGGGATCAAGACTGACTTCTCCCCAGCTAAAATTCCAGTACTTGGGAAGCTGAGACAGGAGGATGGCAGGTTTGCAGCCAGCCTCAGCAACTTAGTGAGCCCTCCCCAACTTAGCGAGACCCTGTTTAAAAATAAAATAGGGCTAAGGGTATAGCTCAGAATCAGAATGCCCCTGGCTTCAATCCCCAGTACTACAAAAAAGTAATTAATTAATTAATTAAAAAAGAAAAAAGACTCACTTCTCTGACTCAGGAACTCTAAGGCAGGGGTGCCACAGTCCCAAGTGGGGCTGGGAACCACTGGTGGCCATTGAGTCTTCTGAATGCAGCTATTCAGAACCGGCCTGGGCAACCAGAACCAGGACCAGGGGAGCAGCTCCTGCCCCGAATCCATCATATATCCAGCCACTCGAAATCCACCTGCTGCCAAGGTTCAACTGGAACATGTAATTCTTGCCTCTCCACGCTCCTCCGATCTCCCTGTCTCAGAGGGTGCGTCCAGCCTTGCCTGAGTCTGGCTCCTTCCCAGCCATATCCCTACCTGACCCTGGTCCTTCCATCTTCTGTGCCAATACGCTCCCACCCAGCCTGTACAGGCTGGAGGTCTCAGTCCCACCCGAGTGTGGCAAGATGGGGCAGGGTGTGACCGCCTAATGGCCAGAGAAACCCATATTTGTTTCCTCCCTTTCAGACCGGCCCTTATCATCAATACTGTGTGGTTTAACATTTATTCTATTCAACTTAGCTTACATAATGTAGGGCAGTGGTTAAAACTGTGAACTTTCCAGTCAGACTGCCTGGCTTCCTATCTCTTTATCTAATCTCATTTCTTCCAGGATATTTCTAAGTTACACAATGTAAGCTCTATTCAGGTACTTGTTTGTTTTGGGGTTTTTTTTTGTTTTGTTTTTTTGTTGTTGGGTTTTTTTTTTTTTTTGGTGGTGGTGGTACTGGGATTGAACCCAGGGGCACTCTACCACTGAGCTATACCCCCAGCCCTCCCCTTTTTTTTTTTTACTTTGAAACAGGATCTCGCTACATTGCTGAGGCTGGCCTCGAACTTTCAATCCTCCTGTCTTCGTCTCCCAAGTGCTAGGATTACAGGAGTGTGCCACTGCGCCAGGCTAATGTGGGCACATATTTTGCTTGCCTGCCTAGAATACAGTAGTTACTCAACAAACACATTGTAAATGAACAATTACATAAATAATCGAAAGTGAATTTTTTTTTTTTTTTGCGGTACCGGGGATTGAACCCAGGGGTGTTCTACCTCCGCGCTATGCCCCCGGCCCTATTTTTTATACTTTATTTTGAAACCGGGTCTCACGAAGTTGCAGAGGGCCTCACTAAGGAGGGAGAGAGAGAGAGAGAGAGAGAGAGAGACAGAGAGAGAGCTGAGGCTGGCCGCAAATCCGGATCCTCCGGTCTCCGCCTCCCAAAGTACTGGGATTACAAGCGTGCGCCACCACGCCCGGCCGAAAATGAATAGTATGACATGGAGCACAGTGCTAAGCCCATAGAAGCTACTCAAAAAGGTATGTTCCATGCAATTTCCCTTCTGAAGGCAAATTAAAGTGTCAACTTATATTAGCCGTGAAAAATTAAAATGCACTTTTAAAAATGATGGGGGAAGAGAACAGGAGGAGCAAGGAAGAGAAAGAAAGAACAATTTGAATGTAAATTCCTCAAGAAGAGAAGACATGGCTTTGTGGGGTTTATTTCTGCTGTATACTGATAAAGCATACTGTGAGGAATAGCAATCATAGGTCGTCATGACCCCTCCTCTGTATGTGTGTGTGTGGTACTAGGGATTGAACCCAGGGGCATTCTATTTCCAAGCCACACCCCCAGCCCTATTTTATTTTTTATTTTGAAACAGGGATCACTAAAGTGCTTAGTATCTCGCTAAGTTGCTGAGGCTGGCCTCAAACCTACAATCCTCCTGTCTCCACCTCCCAAATACTGGGATTATAGGCGTGCATCACCGCATCCAGCTACCACCCTCCTTGAAAGCAGGAATGGGTGGGCAGCTGCCTCTGCTCTCAGGAGGTGGAAGCAACAGATAGAAGATTGTTAGGAAATGGAAGGAAAAGTAGTTGAGTAGGGCAACAGGTTTCAGCTGTTAAATATGGAGAGAGAAAGAGGAGACTGGCCTTTATAGTTGTGCATGCTTCCCATCACAGGTCAGACATGGATTGTGACCTCCCTGCTTTGCTCATGCTTTTTCCTCAATGCAGCCCCTCTGATAAATGACACTATGTGTTTCTGGGTTCGGGGTGTAGGGGTGGGTCTTAGGATCATGAGAGAGTGAGGACAACTGGCCCAGCTGGATTGAACCAGGAACCCGACCTCATAAGGACCACATCCATGAATAAGCAAATCCATACATTAGAAACAAAAACATCGGGGTGCAGCGGAACATCCCTATAATCCCAGTACTTGGGAGGGTGAGACAGGTGGATCACAGGTTAGAGGCCAGCCTCAGCCATTTAACAAGACCCTCAGTAACCTAGTGAGATTCTGTCTCAAAATAAAAAATAAAAAAAGGGCTGGCGGTATAGCTCGGAGGTAGAATGCTCCTGGGTTCAATCCCTAGTACCAAAAAATAAAATAAAATGTCTTGAATAGCCGGGCGTGGTGGCGCACGCTTGTAATCCCAGTACTTTGGGAGGCGGAGACCGGAGGATCCAGGTTCGTGGCCAGCCTCAGCTCGCGCACGCACGCGCATGCTCTCTCTCTCTCTCTCTCTCTCTCTCTCCCTCCCTGTCTCTCTCTCTCTTACCTAGTGAGGCCCTCCGCAACTTCGTGAGACCCGGTCTCAAAATAAAGTATAAAAAATAGGGCCAGGGGCGTAGCGTGGAGGTAGAACGCCCCTGCGTTCAATCCCCAGTACCGCAAAAAAAAAAAAAAAAGTCTTGAATAGCATTCCATTGTCATTGACGAATAAAGCCCAAACTCACAGAGTCTGGCCTGTAAGGCACTATACATGCAGGCTCCAGGGTCCTTTCAGCTTTGGGTGCTAGCCTATCATTTCCTGCATCCTCTATCCCAGCCAAATTGAATTACCAAGTGTTTCTTGTAATGAGTGGCCTGGAATTTTCTGCCCCCACCCCCCAGTTTTGCTTATGTTGGTTCCTCTGCTTAAAATGCCTGCTCTTCAGTCTCCATGTGTCTGGATGCTTCTCATCACTCAATGGCGAGCTGAAATGCCATCTCCATCAATCAATCCATCCATCAATCAAAGGCTTAACCAACCACACTGATTAAGTGTGTTTAACTGCTAGGCACTGGGCTTAAAAAACAGGAAGGACTAAGACAAGGCCCTGGGCAGAGGGAGGCTCTCTGGGTTTATCTTGTTTCAGGTACCAGCCCTATATTATTTTTTTCTCTTTTATTGATATAAAAGTACTTATGGATAAGATTTTTGAGACTGATGGCCAGAGAGGTGCCTAAATCATTTGTGTCCTCCGCATGGTATCCATGGAGCTCAGTCTAACAGCATAGATGCTCGAAGAGGGCCTGCAGGAAGAACCAACCCAAGTTCGGAATAATGTAGCCGAGGACAGAGCCTGCGCCTTTGCAGTGCCTGGCACACAGGAAGCACGTACTGCGCGAGTGATGTGCACAGGTGCATTAAAGGAGAGCTCTCAGTGGCTTCTCTGCTAGGAGGACTTGCAGAGAGGTTGGGGCTCTGTTCAAGGCCAACCTGAGGACCCAAAGTGGAAACCACAATGTCACACATTCCACATGATAATGAAAGACAGCAGTGTTTCACAGAGCGCGAAAAATCCCTCCTGTGACAAACAGCCCTCCATTCCCTCTCAACCCAAATTGAGATTCTGTTCTGAGTCATGTGTTTAAAGAAAACACGTTGGTATCAACAAAATGCCTTTCTCCAAATGTAGGCGGGTAATCCACAGAGACACAGAAGATGGATCTGGACTTTGGCTTCTTTTCAGCCTCCTCCTTCTCTCTTGGTGACCCTGTTTCTTTCTTTCTTTTTTTTTTTTTTTTTTTTTTGCAGTACCAGGGATTGAACGCAGAGGCGTACTACCTCCGCCCTATGCCCCCAGCCCTATTTTTTATGCTTTATTTTGAAACCGGGTCTCACGAGGTTGCGGAGATCCTCACTAAGGAGAGAGAGAGAGAGAGAGAGAGGGAGAGAGACCCTGTTTCTTTTAAACACACAGTGTCAGAGTTCAAATGGTACAGGAAGGTACACCACAGGAAGCCAGGAGTGGCTACCTTTTTTTAAATTTTTTTTCTTTTAAATAAAAGAAGTTTAAAAAGCTACTGCCTGGACCATTGCTCAACAATAAAAAAGAACAAATTACTGACATGTAAAAGAACTGAGATCAATTTCCAGAGAATTATATCACATGGTACCTCATTAATATGTACAATTTTTGTTTTTATGTACCAGTTAAGGATAAATTTAATTTTTAAAAAAGCCAAGGACTGGGGATGTACCTCAGTGGTAAAGTGCTTGCCTAATTTGAGAAGGCCCTGAGTTGGATCCCCAGCCCATTCCCCAAGGATATCATCTACATGGTTCCATTTGCTTAAAATTCTTGAAATGACTCAGTTATAGAAATGGAGAATAGACCCTGTGGTTGCCAGGCATCTGAGCTAGGCAGTGGGAGGGAGGAGGAAGTGGGTGGGGCTATAAAAGGGCAACCTGGGAGCCCAGGGGTGATGGGCTGATCTGCATCTTGACTGTGGACAAATGTCATTATCGGGGCTATGATCTCCTGCTATAGTTTTGCAAGGTGTTACCACTGGAGGAAACTGGGTAAATGTTTCATGTGTCATTCTCTTATAACTACATGTGAATCTACCATTATCTCAAAATTTAAAAGTTTATTTTTTCTAAAACAATCTTAAAAAGGAAGAAAAAAGTTGAAGGATTTACACTTCCTGATTTCAAAACTTACTACCAAATGACAAGAATCAAACAATGTAGCAGGAACATAAAGATAAACATATAGAGCAATGGAACAGAAGGGCACCCCAAATAAACCCTTACATATATGGTCAAATGATTTTCAACAAGAGTGCCAAGACCACTCCATGGGAGAAAGGCATTTGTTTGTTTGTTTGTTTGTTTGTTTGTTTGTTCAATAAATGGTGTTGGGAAAACTGGATATCCACATGCAAAAAGAATGGATGAAGCCGAGCATGGTGGTGCATGCCTATAATCCCAGTACTTGGGAGGCTGAGACAGGTTTGAGGCCAGTTTCAGCAATTTTGCAAGGTCCTAAACAATTTAGTGACTCTGTTTCAAAAAATAAAATAAAGGCTGGGCGTGGTGGCGCAAGCTTGTAATCCCAGTACTTTGGGAGGCGGAGACCGGAGGATCCTGGTTTGCGGCCAGCCTCAGCTCTCTCGCTCTCTCCCTCTCTCTCTCTTTCTCTCTCTCTCCTTAGTGAGGCCCTCTGCAACTTCGTGAGACCCAGTTTCAAAATAAAGTATAAAAAAAAATAGGGCCGGGGGCATAGCACAGAGGTAGAACGCCCCTGCGTTCAATTCCCGGTACCACAAAATAAATAAATAAATAAATAAATAAATAAATAATAAATAATAAATAAAATAATAAAATATAAAATAAAATAAAATGGGCTGGAGGTATACCTCAGAGGTAGAATGCCCTAGGTTTAGTCTCTAGTGCTCCCCCCCAAAAAAAAGAATGGATGGGCTCTTACCTTAAACTATATACAAAAATTAACTCAGAATGGATCAAAGACCTAAACAAAAGCGTTAAACCTGAAAAACTCTTAGAAGAAAAGAAGAGACTTGAAAACTTTTACTATATTGGATTTGACAATCATTTCTTCAATCTGACCCCTAAAGCACAGGAAAAAAAAAAAGAAAAATGGAAATACACCTATATGTAAACACATTGGAGTATCATTCAGCAATTCTGACCCATGCTACAACATGGATGAAACTTGATGACCTTATGCTAAGTGAAATAAGTCAGTCACAAAAAGACAAATACTGTTGGATTCAACTTATACAAGGTATTTATAGTAGTCAAATTCACAGGGACCAAAAACAGAATGGTGGTTTCCAGGGGCTGGGGGAGGAGGGATGAGACTTATTGAATAAGTACAGTTTTGGTTTTGCAGGATGAAAATTGTTCTGGAGTTGAGTTGCACAGCAGAGTGAACGTACTAACACTACTGAACTGTACACTCAAAAATAGTTAAAGCGCTAAATTTTGTTATGTATATTTTACCAAAATTAACAATCACAAGGTTTAATTAAATAAAGAAGCCACTATCTGCTTGATCCAAGTCCCTGTCACTACATCTTAGTTTTACAAACCAATGGGAGGAGAAAAGTAGCCCATCACTTAATTAAACCTCAAAGACTTTTGAAGTCCAGAGATATTGGCACACCATGCTTTTCTAATGCTTTAATTAACTGCATAATCCATTTGGATTCACATTCTCTCTGCCTGTTACTTAATTCACCTAAAGTTACTCTCAACTTTTCAGTAATGATTAAAAATGTGCTACTTATTTATATTGGCACTTGACCTTAAATAGCTGCAAATGGATAAGTCAAAGCCACAGATTACTCATGAAATAGAAAACTGAGCCTTCTTGTTTTTTTTTTAAACTGTTGTTTTTAATCTGTCTGCTCTTGCCAGACTCCAAGGTTAATGAGAACAGGAGCTTGTATCTT
This sequence comes from Glis glis, assembly GCA_004027185.1. Taxonomy (NCBI): domain Eukaryota; kingdom Metazoa; phylum Chordata; class Mammalia; order Rodentia; family Gliridae; genus Glis; species Glis glis. Next base: position 109,942 of record PVJS01000423.1, read on the forward strand.
TTTTTGTTTGTTTTTCACCACATATAGATGCTCAATGAACTGTCGTTGACTGAGAGAAGCCAGTACTTAGTTTGTTTATTTTGTTTTTTCGTGTTGCTGGGGATTGAATCCAGGGGCATTCTACCTCCAAGCTACACCCCAACCCTATTTTATTTTTTATTTGGAAACAGGGTCTCACTAAGTTGCCAAGAGCCTTGCTTAAGTTGCTGAGTCTGGCTTTGAACCTGTGATCCTCCTGTCTCAGCCTCCCAAGTACTGGGATTACAAGCGTGCGCTACCACACCTGGTAGCCAGCACTTAGCTGTGCCCTAAGTAGACCCATGTATGTTCTTCCCAGAAATATTTACACAGTCACATCCCCTCTTTTCAAACATAACAGTCATGTTGACCTTGGTGATTAACTAGGAAGAAAATAAAAGGAATTTCCAAGGAAACTTCATGAAAAGTCACCCTTTGAAAGGGGAGGGAAATACACTTTCTATGACAACTCTGTTTAGGCCCCATTAACTACCGGTGTGATAATTTCTACAAAGTAAGATACAGAAACAATTTTATCAGGGTTAGTTTATAAACTCTGCATAGACCCCTGTCCACACACACCACCCCCAGAAGTCAATCCTAATGTGTGGGAGCTGAAGTCCCCCAGGCTGGGTTTTGTACTTCCTTCTAGTGCTCTTCCAGTGAGCCACAAAGTCACCTTTAAAATTTTACTCCTACTGGAACAACATCATTTTTCATAATTACAGAGTTTTAATTTCTTTTATGTGAGTGTGTAGCCTTTGATGTATTGAGCCAATTAAGTGAAACTTGGTTAAAAATCAAAGGGGGGAAAAAGGGAACTTGGGTAGTAGGTAAAATGGAATTTTTTTAAAGGAACCCAGAGTAGTAGGAGTTGTCATTGTCATCAAAAGGGGATTTTGAGCTGGTCGTGGTAGCGCAGTATTGTAATCCCAGTACTTGGGAGGCTGAAACAAGAGGATCACAGGTTTGCGGTCAGCCTCAGCAACTTGGGAGGCCCTCCACAACTTAGTGAGACCCTGTTTCAAAATAAAGAATAAAATAGGGCTGAAAGGGGTGTAGCTTGGAGGTAGAAGAATGCCCCTGAGTTCAATTCCCGGTATCATAAAAAAAAAAAAGGGGGGGGTTTCCATTATCAACACAAATATAGGGTCTGACCTGTAAACCCTGGTTGGTTCTGTTGCTCTTATTGTCCTTGACTCTTCCTCCTCCTGGGGTCTTGGGCGATTTCCCAGCAGCCACTTGACAGGATTCCTGAAATGGAGAAGATCCTTTCAACATTTGATTGGGTGGGAAACTCAAAGCGTGAGACAAACACAAAAGACAGGGTGCGACTGGGTGGACATGGACATTTATTTTTGGTTAAACCTTGTAATACCAAAAATGTCACTTTACCTGGTTGCTCACATAATCAGCAGGGTCACACGCTGTGAAGGGGTGGACACACTTTCTCTCACTGTTACACCAAGCACAGCCAGTTGCAACACATACTGGGCATCTGGCAACAAGGAAAACCAACTTAATTCCTGCATTCTCAGGAAAATGTTCATATCGTAGGATTTCTCTCTGTCATGTGCTGTACAAGCATTTAAAGGAATAAGAATAACAAAATCCCTGGACAGACTGGGGCGAATAGGGGGGAAGAGGACAGTCCTTTGAGGCTAGGCATAGAGTCCAACTCTGTGCCCTGCTCTGGGAAGCCCTCGGGGTTGATGAGCATCATCACACCTGCAGGAGAGTTGCTATGGAAACCTGAAGCCAGGGTCACCTGCTGGTCTGTAGATAACAGGAACCCACTGAATCTGTTTCTGAATCCAGTTCTGCTATTTGTCTACTTTCAGGTAAATCCCCCCGGGGAATCCGTCTCCCCTCCCTGTCGCTACCTCTCCCCAGATCAGCGAGCTTCGTTCACTCAAGCAGCCACACTGCCAACTGCCTGGAAGACGTGAGACCCAAAGTGTTACCTGGCAGGCAAAGGGAACCGGCGCTGGTGTTTGCTTTGTGATCCAATTAAGGAAGAACTGTGTCTACTAATCAAGTAACCTGTCATGCATGGAGAACCGTGGAGGACTTGGAAAGAACACATTGGAATACTCAGAGGTAAAGAAGAAATGAGAGAAATATTGGGACTGGCTTGGAAACGTGGCCAGGAAGGCCAGAGGAAGTCTCTGCAGAGGACGGCGAGGGTGACTGTCACAGGCCTGAGGGGGACCCAGGCTGTATTTTATATGCTTTCCAAAGAATGCAGAAGTGTTCTGAGATTCTGACCTACAGAAGATGCGGTTTCCCCAGGGGGAGAAAACACAGTCTCCCCTTGGTGTGTGTCCTGAGCTGGAGCAGGTTGGTGGTATGCATGTTTCTCCCACCCCACAGACAGGACTACTGCACACAGGGCTTTCCTGGCAGGAAGCAGCTACTTGCAGAAAGGGCTCTTGGGGCCAGGCAGATATCGGGTGGAGAGCTGGGTGTGAGGTCTGGTGCTCAGCTACCCAGGTGTAGGACCAGGGGCAAGTCGCTTCCTTTCATCTGGCCTCGAAAACTGTATATCAGAGGAGCTACATTAACGTTAAACTCTTTGAGCTCTAAAATTCTATTTAATTTTCCTCACTTTTTCCCATTTTTCTGGACTTCTGAGGCCTTCTATATCAAAATTTGTGTTTTTCTTCCCTTAATGAGTTCTGTTTCTTAGAAATCCCTGACCCTGGCCTGTGTTATCCCCTTTCAAAATGTCTCTGTTGGTGAAGATAAGTTCTAGAGCAGCTTTCCAAATCCATCCCTCCATCCCTCCCTCCCTCCCTCTCTCTCTCTTTCTTTCTTTCTCTTTCTTTTTTGCAGTACTGGGGATTGAACCCAGGGGCATTCTACCTCCGGGCTACACCAGCACTATTTTTTATTCTTTATTTTGAAACAGGGTCTCACTAAGTTGTGGAGGGCCTCACTAAGTAGCTGAGGCTGGCCATGAACCTGGATCCTCCGGTCTCAGCCTCCCAAGTACTGGGATTACAAGTGTGCGCCACCACGTCCAGCTCCAAATCTCTTTCTGCATAGAAACACTGGTTCCCAGGCCAGACCCAAAGGAGGTCACACGTGGCGCTCACAGAGTGGGTCAATTGTACTGCAGAGTGAACTGCAGGCTCGCTAATAATGCACCTTCCTGTTGTTCCCATGGGGACGACCTCCAGCCCAAATTCCAACTGGAGGATCAGGACTCTGGGAAGCAGATCTTCTCTGTCTTCTAAGCCGGGCATGAGGTGTGACCCTAATTTAGGGGGTACATAGCTGAAAGGGGCCAAGAGTGGTAGAAAGAGGCTGAGGGCTGGCATGCAGCCCAGCGGTAGAATGCTTGCCTAGCATATTCAAGGTGCTAAGTTCCATCTGGCATCGCAGGGGTAAGGAGGTGGAAGAGGACAGAATTAACATGTTCTTTGGGTGAAAGAGACTTCAACTTGTACTCCTTGAGTCTGCTTTCCCTCACCCTCACACTCAGGCCTCCTTGTTCTTCTAAACGGCAGGAGTGTTGCCATGGAAACCTGCAGCTGGGGTCACCTGCTGGTCTTTGGATAATGGGAACCCACTGAACAACATCTTTCTGATGCTTCTGAGCTAGCAGTGCCCCCTTCTTCTGCACTGATGCCAAGGCTCCCCTGGGTCTGAGGACGATACATTTCCCTGTTGACAGGGACACTGGTCACGTGTGCCCTCCTTGGCTGTCCCAGTTTACGGGTTAGGACTTGAATGAGCGAGCGGAGCCCATTAGCCCAGTGGCTCTCCCAGCTCCCGTTAAGCCATGCTCCAAAAGGCACTTTGGAAACTTCTAGTTCACTAAAGAGTTCTTTAGGAAATTGAGGAGTGAAACAAATAAATTAAAACCAATGAGAGAAGATGTAAATTTCAAATAAAAGCTTACTCTCTTAATGACGAGCAGTTGGCGAAGCTGAATCTCTCTGATAAATTCCAAGAGCGGAAGGAGAAGGTCACGTTGACCACTGAGACATCTGGAGAAAAGGGGAGGGGGGAGTCATTGACGGTGGGCTCCTGCCATCGTCAAGCATAACTGTAAACGCAAAGAAAATTTAAAAACCCCAAACAGAAACAAAACAAAACACATCGCCTTCTCTGCAGAGAGGGCACGGGTGTGCCAGCTGTTCACCAACATTGTAGTCAGTATGTGCCCCTTCCCCAGGGGCCATTCACATCGGGCAGCCACAGTGTACACTATAAGCCTCGGAACAGACTGAGCCCAACTCGAGCTCCAAGCCCCCCACGGATAATCACCGGGAAAAAGCCATTTTACAGCCCATTTACATCTCATGCTCTCTCTGGGATCACTATCTCAGCTTGTAATTGGCCAAGGCATAAGAATAAAACAAGTCACCACACAAGAAGTGCCTAGAATATGAAAACCAGTGAGTTAGAAAGGAAATCCTGCACCTTCAGAAAAATCCACACTTTACCAATATTTACCTAACAAAACTGAAAGTGTGGTTTCCACGGGGTGGGGGACCCATGAATTTCTTGGTGTCAACTGTCGTCAAATCTGTGATGAAGGTTTTTCTCATTTGCTTTTGAAAACCTGTCCACTGGTTTGAAAATCCCAAAAGAATAAAATAAGAAGGATAAAAAGTGTGCTCAGTATTAGAGAACTATGTTTCCTGTGTCTCCTTAAGCATTGATATTGTATCCAAGCTGCGATTCCCAATCCTAGCTGTCTATCAGAACCACTGGAGAAATTTATAAAAGTATAGATTCTAAGACCATACTCCCAGATATTCTGAATTAGCACACGTGGGGTGGGTCCAGGTATCTGTGGGTTGCGATGCTTTCCACATGATGATTATATAGATTCAGGATTGAGTGCCACAGCCATAGCAGCAACTTTAAAGTCCTGCTCTGTCCAGGGACCAGTGCTAATAAGGAGGAATTAATATATTTTTCCTTATATGAATGAATGGGGATAGTAGATGGTACTTTCTGTTTATGTTGGTTTGGTTTGGTACTGGGGATTGAACCCAGGGGCATTCTACCTCCAAGCTATACCCCCAACCCCTTTTATTTTTTCTTTTGAAACAGCACCTCCCTAAATTGCTGAGGCTGGCCTCAAACCTACAATCCTCCTGTCTCAGCCTCCCAAGTATTAAGATGATAGGTGTGCACCACCACGCCTGGCTAGTAAATGGTACTTTATAAATTAAAGTCTTGACAATATAAAAAGCCAACCTGACTTTGTTGGCACCCCTAATTTTCCTACTGAAATTTTATCAGTGGTTCCCAAAGTCTAAGAACTTTTAATTTCAGGTGTTTTCCTACAATAATAAGATTCATTCTGATAGCTGGAATCCTACATAACATTCTGCTTACATCAAGTGGGCTTATGTGAAATGATAATCTCCTGTTCTAAAGACAAGGAGGTTTGGAGGGCTGACCTGACCCCTCGGCAGGAGCATCTGAACAGATGCTTGATGGATGTTAGTGGAGTGAGCATATGGACACTGAGCACCGAGGGACCCAGCGAACAAGCACTTGCGTGGAATCAACAAGCATCCAGTGATGGTGGCTGCAGAAGTCATATTTTGCTGAACATCAATAATGTACTAAACACTGGAAATACCTAAGGAAATGAATATTCATGGTCTCCTCTCTGGAAGCATTTACAGTTATTCTGGAAGAGGTAAAACACCTTCGGTAAACACACACACACACACACACACACACACACACCAATGACAGTACAGTCATGGAAACCTCTTATGGAGGGTCTGTGTTCCTTGTAGTACCTGGGTACCCAGATTGGGGCCTTGGGAGGGCCAAGAGGATGCTGGAGTGACAGGGATGGTCAGAGCAGGGTCTGGCAAGACTGCAAGGGAGAGGATTCCTATCCCCAAATGTTTCAATGCAGAAAGGAGACAGGGTTTGGGGAAAGAGGTGAGGCCACTCTAGGCTCAAAGGTGGCCATAGACAAAGTTTGGCAATGGCCTCTGGCTGGCTGAGTATAAGAGGCGGGAAGTGAATTGACTTGCCTGCCCAAAAACTTGCAAAACACTGAGCCTGGCATGGTGGCACACACCTATAATCCCAGCTACACAGGAGGCTGAGGCAGGAGGATCACAAGTTCAAAGCCAGCCTGGGCAACTTAGTGAGACCGTGTCTCAAAATAAAAAATGGAAAGGGTTGGGGGTATAGTTCAGTGGCAAAGCACCCCTCAGTTCCAACCCTTCAATTCCTAGAACCAGGGGAGAGAAATTCTTAAAAATATGCTAGACTTTCAGAAAAGGGCAGGTAAAGGGTTAGGTGAAGTGGATGGAAGCTCTAAAAGCAACCAGTTAGCTTGACAAACAAATCTCAGTACTTGAGAAGCATCTTTTACAAGTGCGCAAGATCTGCACCCTAATGACCAAAATTAATCATACGTGCATAACAAAGGCTGCATAGTATGGACAAGGTAAAGTGGGACGTGAGGTAATTTTCTAATTCAGACCCAAACAACTACTATGAGTCCAGTGGGTAAGAGGCATTTTTAAGTTCAGGTCTCTGCCTGGTGTATTCAATTTCCTTTGGATCTGGGCATGTGCCATCTGGGCATGGGAGGTTGAAACAGGAGGATCTCAGGTTCAAGGACAGCCTCAGCAACATAAAGGGACTCTCAGCAACCTAGCAGAATCCTGTTCCAAAACACAAAATAAAGAAAGGCTGAGGATGTAGCTCAGAGGTAGATGCCCTGGGTCCAATCTTTAGTAACACACACACAGAGAGAAAAAGAGAGAGAGAGAGAGAGAGAGAGAGAGAGAGACAGAGAGAATCCTTTTTGAAGCATAAAGGGTGCTATGTTCTGTGTTGATGTCTCCTCAAATTTCATATGTTGGAACCTAATATCCAGTGTGATCATATTATGAGGCAGGGCCCTTGGGAAGTTATTTGTGAGGGCGCCACCCTCATGAATGGGATTTGTGCAGTTTTTTTTTTTTTGTGGTACTGGGAATTGAACCCAGGGGCATTCTACCTCCGAGCTACACCCCCAGCCCTATTTTTTATTCTTTATTTTGAAACAGGGTCTCACTAAGTTGCCGAGAGTCTCACTAAGTAGCTGAAGCTGGCTGTGAACCCAGATCCTCCTGTCTCAGCCTCCCAAGTACTGGGATTACAAGCATGCGCCACCATGCCCGGCTGGATTTGTGTAGTTTTAAAAGAGGCTTGAGAGAGCTTCCATGCCCCTTTTGCTGTGTGAGGACACAGCAATAAGTTGCCATCTATGAAGCAGAGAACAAGCCCTCACCAGATAACGAATCTGCTGGTGCCTGGAGCTTGGATCCTCGGTCTCCAGCACTGAAAGCAGTGAACATCTGTTGTCTGTAACTTGCACAGTCTAAGGCATTCTGTTACAGCAGTCCAAATGGACCAAGACAGTGGGCAACCCCAGCCCTGGCCACACCACTCGCTCAACTCCATTATGATCATCTCCCATTCTAAATTCTCCACTGAGCCTCCTCACCATCCCCTGAACCCATGCGCTTCTCTCCACCCCATCTGCCACACTCCAGCTCTCAAACTCTCCCTCCACTACCCGGACACTGCAATAGCTTTTTTTTTTGTTTGTTTGTACTGGGGCTTGAACTCAGGGGCATTCTACCTCTGAGCTATACTCCCAGCCCTATTTTATTTTTTATTTTGAAACAGGGCCTCACTAAGTTGCAGAGGGCCTCTCTAAATTGCTGAGGCTGGCTTTGAACCTGCGATCCTCCTATCTCAGCCTCCCAAGTACTGGGATTACAAGTGTGTGCCACCATGCCCAGTTTGCAATAGCTTTCTTGAGGTTGATCTTTTGGAACTCAGTCTTTCAGTCTTTCCCTCCTCCAATCCACTCTTCCCCTATGGCAATCCATCCATCCATTCATTCAACAGATACTTATTGATTGTAAATGGCCACTTTGTGCCACACATTGTTCTCAGCATAGCATTGAGGATGTCTTCTCAAAGTTCCTGTCCCCAGCATTCCAGCAGGAGAGAGAGAACACACAACTGCACCTTTCTGCAATATAATCTGATTGTGCCAGGCCCCAGCTCAGTCCTTGCAGTGTCTCATCACCACTCCTGGGAAGAATCCCGCAGTTCAGAAGGTGCTCTCTGGTTCCCTGGATGCATTCTTCTATATTTCTTTCCACCTGTCCCTACCCCATTTCTTTTTCCCATATAGAACTTCTTTTGGTTCTTCAAATGAAGCTTTTCCTCTCCTTCTGGCCATCACACAGGCTGGTCTCTGCCTGGAACACTCTTCCAGATCATCTATGTCTGGCTCAAGACTGCTCATCTTCCAGTTTTATTTAGATTGATTATCACCCCCTCCAGGAAGCTTTCCTTGCCACATGCCCCAACCCCCAGGCCCCCAGGTCTTTTTCATGTACTTCCCATACTACTCTAGTTCCCTGCATTTACACACTGCATTGTAATGAGCTGTTTGTTTATCTCTGCCCTAGTTGGTTATAAACACTGTGAGCAAGAGCCAGCTCAGTCCTTTGTCACTGTATCCACAGCACTTAGCATGATGCCTCACACCCAGAAGATACTCAATAAATACTTCCCATATGAACAAATGAATGACAATCCCTACTCTTCAGATCTCTGAATTGTCTGAGCCATTTGAGTAGAGTCAGCCCAATGGTGTCCAGCTGTACTATACTCTCTTATCCAATATATCCTCTCCTGTCACTCTTCAATCACATCTCAGAGTGGGATCTTAGAGCCAACAAATGAGGTAGGGGAGAGGTGAGGACCCAGGTGGGAACCAGCGGGTAGGGAGAGAGTGAGTACAGTGGGGGAACCATTTGGATTCCCTGTCCTTCAACTTGCTTCCTTGTGCGATCTGAATTCAGGAGGTTCTCTTGCTGTCTTGTCTCTACAACAAACCCCAGCAGAGTCCGCCTACCTCTGTAGCTTGGCCTGGTGGGGATGCTACAGGTGCAGGTCCAGTTTGGCTGACTTTTCCCCTGGCAGAGCACCTTGCCGGTGTCCATGTTCTTCACCACGCACTCTGACTGTCGTGGAGAGAAGCTTCCCACCATAGTCACGGTAGTCTGTGTGGGTAAGAAGATACAGAAACAAAGGATTGTGTCTGCATCATAGCTATCCATCCAAGAGCTTTACATAGCTCACCCTTTGACCTGCTGTAGGAAGGAGGGTGTCTCAGAAGAGCTGATGTAGAGAAACATTATATTTGCTACTTGGTTCACTCTTTTGTGAATCACTTATTCCTATTATATGACTATATTTCTGCTTTGTGCGTGCATTTTTCTTATCAATTTTTAAGAACTCTCTATATAGTTGTAGATATTAATCCTTATCTGTCATATTGCTGATACATATTTTCTCCTAATCTCCTGTTTGTCTTGTACCTTTGGCTTGTGGAATCTCTTACACAATGTGTTTTTCTGTAATCAGATACAGGGTTTCTTGTCTTCACTATAAAGTGCTTCCAAACACAAGAGCTTATAGACATGTATAAATTGTTCCATCATATTTATTGTTTTATTTTTTAAACTTATATTTTTAATCCATCTGGAATTTATTTCTGCATATAGTGTGAGATAAGAGTCCAATTTTATTTTTATCCAGATGGTTAATCAGCTATGTCATAACCATTTACTGAAAGAAAAAAAAACCAGCAACTCCTTTTCCCACTGAGCTGAAATGCCACTTTTGTCATATATTATATTACGATATACTTGGAATCTATTTCTAAACTCTGCTCTGCTCCAGAAATCTATTGATCTTCTATTCCAAAGCCATCAAGTTTTTACTACTGTGGCTTTAAATATATTTAACATCTGACAAGGCAAATCCCTCCTTATTTATCTTTATTTTCATAATTTTCTTAGGATTTCCTAGACATTATTCATCCATAGAGCTTTAAAATCATTGTATCCAAAAAAAGGTGGGGAGACTGAGTCTGACTGGAATTATACTAAATACATGCATTTATTTTAGAAAAAATAGATCTTTATTATATTAAGTATTCCCATTCAAACATATTATTTTCTTTTAATTTGTTTCTCTTTGATCCAGGGTTTATTTAAAAGTATATACTTTGATCACCTGCCTCTTCACTACCACCAATGTTATTAGATAATAGTTAAAGAAGGTAGCCTGTGAAATCTACTTTTTTTTTTTTTTGCGGTACCGGGGATTGAACGCAGGGGCGTTCTACCTCTGCGCTATGCCCCTGGCCCTATTTTTTATACTTTATTTTGAAACTGGGTCTCACGAAGTTGCGGAGGGCCTCACTAAGTAGAGAGAGAGAGAGAGAGAGAGAGAGACAGACAGAGAGACAGAGAGAAAGCTGAGGCTGGCTGCGAACCCGGATCCTCCGGTCTCCGCCTCCCAAAGTACTGGGATTACAAGCGTGCACCACCACGCCCGGCTTTGAAATCTACTTTTAAAATTAGTTAAGGTTTAGTTTGTGGTCAAACTCATTATGAGACCTGGAGGAAGGGAATGGTGTGTGTGTGTGTGTGTGTGTGTGTGTGTTGTGCACATGCATGTGTAAATGTATACACAAGGGACGCAAAAAGAAAATCTTGAAAATTCAACATCATAAAGCATATTTTCCCAAATGAATTATCCAGCAGAACAAGGCAGCTGTTTCTCCTGTTCAGAAGGAAAATTAAAGGAATTAACATGCCAACAGGGGACACAGTTGGCCTCAGGTCTGTGAAGGGGATGTGATGGGAAGGTGGGCTGAGAATGAGGAAGGCAGGAATGAAAGATGAAGAGCTATGGTCTCAACAACCTGGGGGGGGGTGTCTGTCTTCTGTCATACTTCTGACCTCTGCCAGACTCTCTGAGGCCCTGTGGTCTGAGCCTCTGCTTCTCCCTGGTCCTTTGATAAGCTTGCAAAATCTATTCCTGTCCCTGGGGCTCAGCTTTCCATTTTGAGAAAATTCTGGTTTGGAACCACAGAATCATGCTGGAAGAAGGTAAGTTCTTTCAGTCCAACTTTACCTGAAGTTCAACCACCTCTTGGGGAGGTGTGCACTTGAACAAACCCCAAACCACTCCCACTAGCTCGCAGGTGACTGCACAGCCTCTCATGCTGCCTTCTTCAACCCACACTTATATCTGCACCACACATCTTAGCCCATGACCACATATTATCTCATATACATGCATATCTTAAACTGATTCTGGCCTAAATGTTATAATGAAAGTATCAGAAAGGTTTTCAGCATGCTATTTTCACCAATTCTTTTAACTTTTCCACATTTCCTTCCAATTCTTGCATATACAATTTTTACATAACTGAAATCATTCCATTTATTTATTCCATACATATAAAGTTCCTAGAATGTGCCAAGTGCTGCGCAGGGTATCAAATACATGAGCGAGCTAGATGACTGCAGTCCTTCCCCTCACAGAACTTCTGGAGTGGTAGAAGCATGGACGTTCCACTAGAGTGAAACTGGAGGGCCACATGGCACCAAGAGATCCCCAAGAGATGACAGGAGCCTGGGCCAGGAGGGTGCAGTAGAAATAGAAAGAACTGGACACATTCAAGGATCCCTTTAGAGGGAGTATGGGCAGAATTGGAAGTGTGGATGTGGATAGGGAGTGTTTGGGTAATCAAATGGGTGGATGGAGGTACCACATACTGTGATGGGACAGACTTGTTCTTTGAGTAGAAGATGGAGATTTCAAATTTGGATGCATTTAATTCAAGATACTTATATGATCATCAAGAGGATATGTCAGGTTGGATATGGGCTTAGAGCTCGGAGGAGCCATCTGGGTTAGAAGCAAAGGAGATAGGAACACAGATGATATATAAGGCCAATGGGAGTGGATAAGAGTGTCTATGTGCAATGTAGAGAGGAAGAGCAAAAACTGGGCCTTGCATAGCTCTGATTTTTAGAGTCAAGGTGAGAAAGAGCCAGCAAGGGAGGCTGAGGCATGAAGAGAAAGGGATTGTGGGTAGATGTGCAGGCTTCAGGAATGCTGCCAATCAGCCAAGTTAGATGAAGACTTGAGCGTGTTGGTTGAAATGACTAAAGGAGTTTGCCAGTGACCTCAGCAAGAACAGCTTCAGTGGGACAGTGGTGCAGACCAGGCTGGACTTGATGTGGAAATAGGAGGTGTAGTGGAGGAAAAAGTAGCCAGGAAGTTGAAGGTATTTTTGTGTGACTTTGGGTTCCTGGTGAGTACAGTTAAAAAAGCTGAAGCTTTGGCATAATAAACCCAGGTCGATGGCTCTTTCTTGAAATAATCTGGGTAAAGAGGGAGTGAAGACACAATGGGTCAGACGGGATCAGAGACATCTGGGGTGTCGCTTAGCTGGCAATATCCCTGGGGCCAAAGAACTCCTCACTATCTAAATTCTACTGGGTTGATCTAGTACCTTATTTTACTTAATCATTCTCCTTATTGCCCAGCAGTTTGGTTATTTCCAGGTTTCTAATTCTATGAATGCCACTGCAATAGCATCGTCATCCTTAGGATTTTTCTTCTTTCAAGTTACTTTCTCAGGATTCTTCGCCTGGAATTAGTGCTTTAAACAGAATGAATATATTTATGATTTTTGAAGCACACTGCCAAATTGCTTTCCAAAAAGGTTGAACTAATTGGCATCACCAACACTGGGTGTTAGCATAACTTATTATTGCTTTAATTTGTATTTATTTTATAACTAGTGAGGTTGAACATATTTCCATATTTATATCTACTTCTCTGAGTCCCTTGTGAGGAGATAAGCTTTTGTCCACTTACTTTTGGTGCCTTGATGCTTTTCTTGTTTTTTCTTAGCTTTATTATCTTGCAATTAATATTTTCTCTGTGGCAAATATTTTCCAGAAATGTGTGCTTTAGTTAATTCTTATGTTTCCTTGTATAGATTTTTAAAAAAGGAATCAAGTATATGAATATTTTTTCTTTTGTAATTAAATACTCTATTGCTTCAGAGCTAAGAAAATTATCATACTCTCAAATTATCTGATGTTCATTTCCATTTTCTGTTAGTTCTTCTGAGTTATCTTTTTATAAATTCCCTAATTAGCCTACATTTTATTTTTATAGTTAATGTAAAATACGAAGTAAGTTTCTACAGTATAAGCCAGTTAGTTCAACACTTTCTATAAACTAATTCTTTGTTTTCTCTTATTTTATAAAAACTGATCTTTAATATTCTTACTTACTTTTGAGCTATATCCTATGGATCTGTATCACTATTTTTAAATCAGAACATGAATTGAATTATTGTTGATATATATAATATTGCTGATATATCTACAAGTAGTACACATTTACTATATGCATATAATATGCAATATATATATACAACAATATATATATTTACAATCTTGTGTGGGTGGTCTTGCCTACATAAACTTCTTTTTTTCAGGATATATTTTGGATATTCTTGATCAATTCATATTATTCCAGATGGATATTATATTAATTCTAAGAAACATAGAATGTGTCTGGATATATTCAAGGTGTTTTTTCATATCTTCCAAGAAAATACCTTTTATATATATTTTATGCTTATGTTTTTAATGGATGAGGTTCCACTATGATGAATTATAAATAGACCACTGTTCTGCTATCTAATTACCATCAGAAAGAATGGCTTACAATAAGCTATTGCAAGGCCAAAAATCACTATTTTTGGTAGCTGTCTCCAACATGTATCTTGTAGTAAAAATGATTTTAAAATATAGAGTATATACGTTGCTCTTTAAATTTATGCCTGCATGTTTCTATTGTTTTTATGAATGGAACGTTTTATGAATCTAAGTTAAAAGTTTGTTTTCCTTGACATGTAGTATGTTTTTTTTTGTTTTTTGTTTTTTGTTTTGGTGGTACTGGAGATTAACCCAGGGGCATTCCACCTCTGAGTCATACCCTCAGCCCTATTTTTTTATGTTGAAACAGAGTCTCGGTAAGTTGCAGAGAACCTTACTAAGTTCCTGAGGCTGGCTGCAAACCTGCGATCCTCCTGTTTCAGCCTCCCAAGTACTGGGATTACAATTGTGTGCCACCACACCTGGCTGTAGTATGGTTTTTGATATTTAACTATCACACATTCAGCACTTCATTTAACTTTTAATTCACTTAAACAATTTTTAAAGCTAATATATTCAGGTTTCAAAGGTACACAACAAATTAAGATTAGCAAATAATATTTTTCCAATTATTTCCAATAATTATTTCTCTTACTTATTTCATGTGTTATTGCACTGGACAGAACTTTAAAAGCAATGTTGATAGTGTCGGTAATGGTGGGATTTCTTGAGTAAGTTCTGACTGGTAAAAGAGTACTTCTAGTGTTTCTCCTTTAGAAACCATGCTGTAAGAAATACTTTTAGTTGAGCCGGGCGTGGTGGTGCACGCTTGTAATCCCAGTACTTTGGGAGGCAGCGACCAGAGGATCCGGGTTCGTGGCCAGCCTCAGCTCTCTCTCTCTCTCTCCCTGTTTCTCTCTCTCTCTCTCTATACTTAGTGAGGCCCTCCACAACTTCGTGAGACCCAGTTTCAAAATAAAGAATAAAAAATAGGGTCGGGGGTGTAGCGCGGAGGTAGAACGCCCCTGGGTTCAATCCCTGGTACCGCAAAAAAAAAGAGAAATACTTTTAGTTGTATATTGTTTATATCTTTATTAGTATAAACCATTTTCACTAAATTTTAATATCCCTTTATAGGTATACAGACATATTTAATGCTAAAATGGGACTGTGTCATACGCCCCTCTTTGTGCTTTTCTGTGTCAGTAAGGTTTTGTTGTTTTCACTTGTCTCTACCTTTCTCTCTACCCCATCAAGTCACTCTACCAGGGGAGCCCATGCTTACAACCCCATATGACTTCTTCCATACTTTTTTTTTTTGGTGGTATTGGGGATTGAACACCCCCAGCTCTTTTTTATTTTTTTTCTTTAATTTTGAAACAGATTCTCAGTAAGTTGGAGAGGGCCTCACTAAGTTGTGGAGGCTGGCCACAAACCTGCGATCCTCCTGTCTCAGCCTCCCAAGTATTGGGATTACAAGCATGTGTCACCACGCCCAGCTTATCCACACTTTTCTCCAAGCTCAACTAATCATATAGAGACATATACATAAACATGTATGGGGCATTTTGGATCAATATCAGATCACACGATGCATACTTTTTTGCATCTTGCTGGTTGTACTCAACAAAACCTCAGAAAAAATCTCTTTGAGACTAACTGGAATTGCGCTAAATGTTTCTTAATGTGGATTCCATAGTAAGGCTGAGGATATACTATTTTCTAGTTGTTTTATGTAAAGAAACAAAGCTTGTTGTGAACAGAGATTCTGTATGATGCGGGCTTTTTTCTACACATACAAAGTTACTCGAATGTTATTTGGCATATCACAGGCAGTTAGCAAATATTCTATGAAAGGAGCTAATAAATGGAAGCAGGACCACCACAGACGGCCATCTCTATAGGTCAAGGTCAGCTATTTTTTAAACAAAGACCTGGGACTTTCAGGTAAGTCACAGATGACCATAAGGATAAGAACTATCCTGAAATAATATGATCAAGAGATGAAATCAGACACCTTATCAACACTATTAAAAGAAGCAGTTCAAGATGGGCATGATGGCTCACACCTGTAATCCCAGTACTTGGGAGGTTGAGACAGGAGGATTCCAGGTTCACGGCCAGCCTCAGCAACCTCATGAGGCCCTCTGCAACTTAGTGAGACCCTGTTTCAATATTTAAAAAAAAATAGGGCTGGGGTATAGCTCAGAGGTAGAATGCCTCTGGGTTCAATCCCTAGTACCACAAAAAAAGAGAGAAGAGAATCAGTTCAGAGCTGAGGGTGTTTGTGTATGTGTATTTGTGTGTGCGCGCATGTGTGTATCATTCCAAAGTTGATCTCAAGGAATAGCTTTAGTCAAATTTCTAAATTTTTCTCTCCTCCACCTTGAAAGTAGCAGTAAGCTGTCGAGGTCGTGGCTGTGTGGGAAGACTGGGAAGACTAGGGAAGAAGGCACTGGTGGATGTTTGGGTTGTAAGCATTTTTTGAAACATTCCAGACTAGATATAAATGGTGATTAATTTATACTAGTGAACCCATAAGTGGGTAAGCAAATTATCTAGGCAGCACTTACAAGCTACTTCCTCCCACTACAATGAGCTCAAGTATTGCCCCTTGATTTTTTTATGACAAAAGAAGAAAATCTTGCATAATCTTTACCACTTATCAGAGTCCTGAGTATACTCAAGGATCATGGTACTTTCTACCATTCTCTATTAGCACCAAAGTCAGCTGTTTTTTTTTCAGACTAATAAGAGAAATAAAAGTTTGACAAAAGATCTCAGATAAATGAGTAGAGACTCCAAGGGAGCGATGGAGGGGGTTTAGAGGAGGAAGGAGAGGGGGAGATGTAATAAAGGTAACAGCTTAAATAATGCTATGTACATATGCAAAATTCTCAATACCAATCTCAATGACATGTACGGGGAAGGGGAGGGAGTGTGGTAGGATCTGGAGGGAAACACACCAAGGGTTGTGTGCATTCCTATCACACTATACCTCATTATGATGTATAATTACAATGCACCAATAAAAGTATATTTTAAAAAATTTGTGTGTACCAATGTGTGGATAATTAAGCATCTTTCACACCCAATCTAACCCCTCTGACTCGGGGCTGCCAGAGGTTGGTATGAAGGCTTTGGAAATGTTTTCCCCCAGGAAGACAACAGAGTGACAACAGCCAAATAACTTTCAATCCATGAGTTCTGATCGGTTATGACTCGAAAGCTTGATTCTTTTATTATTTATCACTCATTAAATGTTCTGGCTCTCCTTTATTAAATGTTAAATCATCTTAAGTGGTATGGTTCTTGCTATTTGAAATGGCAAAGTGTAAGGGAAAAGAGAAAGTGGCCCATTTCCTTGTTAATGTGGCATTCAGATAAAACACAGCGAGCGCAACAGACAGGTCAACTGGCTGCTGACGGGGACGCTGTACAATTATTCATAACACAAGAGCCATAATTAGGGAGAAAATGTCTCCTTACAGCACCACTGAGATTGCCAGGGAGGAATTCCATTCCCCCACAGGGCAGGCTGCTATGCACAGCAGAAAACGCTCCATATGCTCGTTGCTTCCTGTCTGTCATCCAATGACCAGAGCCCACTGGCTTTCCAAGGGACAATAGTCACATTGGTTATCTCTCCATCTCTACCAACATCGCTTGAGGCCATGTTCATAGGCTAGTTGCTAGCAGAAGCCTGAACACATTAGAATAAGGAACCATAAAACAAAACAAAATTCTACAATTCAGCCAATTTTAAGGAATCTTATTGACCATCTGTCAGAACTTATTTTTTCTACTTCTTTTTTTTTTGATGGTATTGAGGATTGAGTCCAGGGTCATTCTATTTCTAAGCTATACCCCCAGCCAGATGTTATTCTTATTTTGAAACAGAGTCTCACTAAGTTGCTGAGGCTGGTCTTGAACCTGTGATACTCCTGTCTCAGCCTCCCAAGTACTGGGATTACAGGCATGCACCACCAAGCCTGGCTCATTTTTCTCTACTTTTACAATCGTGGTGGTGTACACCTGTAATCCCAGTACTTGAAAGGCTGCGACAGGAGGATATCAGGTTCGAGACCAGCCTTAGCAACTTAGTGAGACCCTCAGCAATTTAGAAAGATCCTGTTTCAAAATAAAATAGGGCTGGTGGTATAGTTTGAAGTTGGAATGCCATGGGCTCAATCCCCAGTACCACCCCGTCTCAAAAAAAAAAAAAAACACCTAGATGTATTTCTACTACATTAAAAGCCCATCTTTTCTTTAAATTCAATGATTGAGGGTCGTCTTAATGTAGCTCCTCAAATGATGAACTTGATGAGGACAGGCCCATGGTGTGACTTGGTTACCACGCTATCCCCAGCACCTGCAGAGCAGAGTGATAGGCGTCTGGTAGACACGATTAATTAACAGAATGAATGCACTCCTATCCCATTGCTTGCTTATTTCACTGCTAATAGATGTGTTAAGCACAGAAGGAAGTCAGCATCAGTTGTACAAAATGAGATAACAACACGGAGGCACACAGAATCTCTCCTCTTACCTTATCTTTGCTGCTTCGAATTATCTGAATTTTAGGGCACTTTTTAGCTCCAGAGGAAATATCCAACCAGTTTTCTAAGTTCCCCGAATGTACACAATCTCCTTGAAAAGTGCACCTAAAAAAAAAAAAAAACAGGCATCAAAAGAGCAACCCCACATATACATTAGTTACCACCTTCTCATCCTTGGCCTTCGTACAAAAATGCTTTGTATAGTGGATTATTGATTTGAGCGAGAATAGGAACATGATGCTAAAATCATGAAAAGCAACAAGAAAACAGCAGATTTTTTTTTCCATCATGTCTAGGAGCAGAGAACAAATGTCGACAACATGTTGAACTTAGACTCCTGAGCCATCTCTCAAGATGACATCGCCAAATACATCCCAAGCGCATCCTTTCAAGGATTCTAAAATAAAGAGCTCCTTTTTAAAAATACCTCCCCAAGAACAGTCCAAGAGGGTTTATACATTGTATAAATTTTAGGTTTGCAATTCATTCCCAGACTATCAACCTATTGTGTTATTTGTTTTGTGTTAAAAAAAGTGACAAAGCTACTTTTTTGTGCTTTGTCGTATGAAAATTAAATAAAAACATTTCAAGGGCAAAGCCTGCCCAGAATTTGATAAGACATTCCATAACCATCTGCTACATAACATTTATTTAGACAGATACCAAATTATATCAAAAGATACGGGTGAAACCCTTCTCAGGGCCACTTTCCCAGGTCAGCCAGCTTGGAGATGTCCCCAACAAAGTCCTAAGTTGAGGCTGGGCCAATTACTTTGATAAACAGAGGCTCAGTGAGACATAAGAGTGACAAGTCGGTCACTGTAGGTCATTCTAATTTGGGAACCCTGGTCTCACCAGATGGGCCACCGACCCCATAGGAAGAAAGAACACAAGTGCCATGCTATCTGCAAGTGGTCCAGGACCCTGCAGACATTCCACCGAAGAGTATCAAGGAAAGAACAAAACGTCTCTGGTATCTATACCTTTTCAAGGCCTAAGGTTGAAAGGAAGGGGTGGCCGAACCAGTGACTAAGAGTTTCAAAAGTAACTGAGAACACATGCATCGTGAGACTGAAAAACAACCAAAGGGTGACCACACTCAGCGGTGGGCGGTCCCTGAGGGGATCTGAAAGGAATGAGGTTTAGAGGGGCCCAGATAGTGCAGTTGACTTCAAAAAGATTTTATTGCTTCTTCTTCCTCTTTTCTCTCTCTCTCTCTCTCTCTCTTTTTTTTTTTTTTTTGGTGGTACTAGGGATTGAACCCAGGGGCATTCTACCTCTGAACTAGACCCTCAGCCCTATTTTTAACTTTTTATGTTGAAAAATGATCTCACTAAGTTGCTGAGGGCCTCATTAAGTTGCTGAGGCTGGCCTCAAACCTGTGATCTTCCTGTCTCAGCCTCCCAAGTACTAGGTTCTCTCTCTTTTAACCCAGTGGTCCCATCATTCCAGATGTGAAACACCTATAAAAACTTCTATAACATATAATATAATTATATAATAAGAATATAATTATAATTGAATTGATTGCTATTAATTGAGAACATATATTATACATGACATATAATAATATATATCAGCTCTAGATTATTATTTCTAACCTATTTTAATGAACATGTCAATTTCATTGAAATATTTGCAGAATTAAGAACTTGGGACTTAATGGGTTAATTCTTAAGAATTTTAGGCCTTGTAGCTTCTTCTCTTTGAGCTCTGTGCTAATTTGAATATGGCAAAAATAGAACAGGAAGTCAGTGAGTTTCACTAAACATCATACCTAAGTACCATACTCTTAGAACGTTACCCTCTTCTGACATTTTGGGGAACTCGGGGAGCACATCTGCATCTCAACTCCCCCTACGTCTGTGTCAGTTCTTTCTTGAACATCGTTACCAAAGGGATTTTCATTAGCAATTCGCCAAAGCCATAAATTTATCTGACCCTTGATGGCTGGCTCGTCCGTCACGGACATTAAGTTCAAATTAAACCACCTCTCAATGTCAGGGAGAGTTTGCAAGGGAGACGAGTCCTGCTGCATTGAAACACAGAGAATGACCAGGCTGGTTTCTTATTTGTATCCGAAAGCGATCCTAACTGTCAAAAACCCCCTGCCTCTCATGGGCACTCTGGTTTGTAGAAGGCACTTCCTCTGCCTATAAGAAAAAAAAAAAAGAATTAAGCCAATTCTAGAGAGACTGGAGTACAAATATTTTTGTAGGCTCTTAATGCTGCCTGGGAGTCAAGGCCTAAGGCTGCCAAAAAAACAAGTGTAAAATATTTCATACAAATAGTGCTACGATTTGCCAATTTGTAGGCAGAAAACAGTAGTGCCACTGAGTTATCACTCCCTTTCCTGAACTCCTATAGCATTTCTTGTCGGAACCACACATTTTGGTATTTAATCATATGTTGCCTCGAATTACAACTTAACTGTTTCATATGTCTATGTCATTCCTTCCCAAGGAAGCGCTGAGCTCCTCAAAGGAAGAGAGAACATCTTTAATATTGCTTTAGCAAATCCCTCAGTGTCTGGCAGCATGATATGCAAATACTAGGGTTTCAATAAATATTTTTGAATGAATGGATGAAATATGAAATCTCTATAGGTCTTTTCTATTGGTGATTTTTCTTTGTAGAGCTTTGATTTATGTCTGACTCTTCTTTATGGTAAAGAGACCATTCTTTTTTAAGATAAGCTAAGAGTTTGAATCTGAGGATCAGATTAGAGTTGAGTTTATTTATTTATTTTGAGGTACTGGGGACTTTTTTCTTTTTTTTTTTTTTGGTGTGGTACTGGGTGTTGAACATAGGGGCATTACACTTCTGAGCTATTCCCCCAGCCCTTTTTATTTTTTGTTTTTTGAAACACATTCTTGCTAGGTTTCTGAGAGTCTCCCTAGGTTGCTGAGACTGTTCTTAAACCTGCAAATCCTCCTGTCTTAGTCTTCCAAGTTCTAGGATTACAGCCGAGCACCACCATGACTGGCTAGGTGCTAGGGATTGAACCCTGGGCCTCATGTATGCTAGACAAATGCTCTACCACTAAGCTATACCCCCAGCCCTGAGTTTAGTTTATTTTCTCTAAAGAGAAAAGAGTATTTAATTAACCTTTCCTATCATATTTTACATACGGTAGAAACAAAATCTATCCATGTCACACACCTAAATATAAATTCCTTGTCTATACAAAAAAAAACCCTACCTCTGAAATTTCTAAGCTCCCATTCCTTGCATCTCACCAGTTAAAAAAAATTTTTAAATTAAAAGCAAACCATGACACAAAGAATGTATAACCAGATGGTCAACCAACAACAGTATCTTATTACTTCTCAAATACTGCAGATTGTAAAATCTTCAAGACAGCACATTACCCACACATCCAAATTTCTTAAGGAGGGGGAGCAGATCTTATAGCTCCCACGTTTTAGTAAACAAACCCAATTACTTTGAAATAAGTTCTTTCAAAAGCTATCACTTTTATTCCTGTATAGCAACAGACACAACGGTCAAGTATATAAACACTTAAGCCACTGGCCAAATAAAACTAAAATCTCATTGTCAAACACAACTCTTAGTGAGGCTGTCCTCCGTGAGGTGCTCTCAGATGGGCTGATTTCTTAACTGGCTTCATTTCAATTTCTTCAGGCTAAGGATAGGAGGAAAATTAGGTTCAGAGTCGCATGGGTGTATTCTGAAGAAAATGGCAGAAGTATGTTTGTTTTCTTTGTTTATGCAATTTCTTTTGTCCCATCCTCTTCTGAGGACCCACCTTAGTCCATTTCATGCTGCTACAACAGAATACCTGAAATTATTTAATTTATAAAGAATAGAGATTTATGCCAGATATGGTGGCACACGCCTGTAATCCCAGAACTTGGGAGGCTGAGACAGGAAGTATTTATTTCTAACAGTCTGGAGGCTGGGGGTCCAAGGCCGACAGGCCTAAATCTGGTGAAGGCCTTCTTGCTGTGTCAGCTCATGACAAAAGGCCAAAGGGCAAGAGAGGATAAAAGTGAGAGACTGAACTCACAGTCTAAAGCCCTTTGCTTTCATACTGGCATTAATCCATGCATGAGGTCAGGGCCCTCTTGACCTAAACACCTTCCATCAGGCCCTGCCTTCTAGCATTATTACAATGGGGTTTAAGTTTTCTTTTTTTTTTTTTTTTTGCGGTACTGGGGATTGAACTCAGGGGCGTTCT